>JXTC01000033.1:1400141-1500756 GCA_002914845.1 Trema orientale
AATCTAGCAAATATCATAATTGCATATAAGAGAAAGTTGTTTATACTCAAAAGGTATAATTGGAAATATGCTTTTTAGGACAAATATCCCAACAGATACTTGTTCAAAAGAAATCATTTTTGAAGGAGAAAGAAAAAATAATGTCTATACCATTGATATTGAAAAATAATTTAGCCAAGATAAATGTTTTCCGTTTTGAAAGATGATTATTGGCTTTGTCATAGAAGACTAGGACATGCTAGCATGAATACTATTTCCAAACTTTCAAAGAAAAACCTTGTTAGTGGTATACCTAGTCTACTTTTTAAAAAAGACAAGGTTTGTGATGCATGTCAATTTGGAAAATAAGTAAAAAACTCTTTTAAATCCAAAAACGCCATTACTACTTCTAGACCCTTGCAACTACTTCACATAAATTTATTTAGACTATCAAGAGTAGCTAGTCTTGGTGAAAAACACTATACCTTTATGATAGTTGATAATTTTTCAAGACTAACCTGGGTTCTATTCATTGCTCATAAAAATAATGTTTTAAATATGCTTACTATCTTTTATAAGAAAGTACAAAATGAAAAAGGCTACACTATCACATCTATTAGAAGTAATCATGGTGGTGAGTTTGAAAATAAAGAAATGGAAGCTTTTTGTTACAAAAATGGTTTTGATCATAACTTTTCAGCTCCTAGAACTCCACAACAAAATAAAGTTATAGAGAAAGAATAGAACTCTATAAGAAATGGCACGAAGCATGCTAAATAAAAATAGTTTACCAAAATATTTTTGGGCCGAAGCGGTTAGTACTGCTTATCATATTATGAATAGAGTTATGATAAGGCCAATTTTGAACAAGACACCTTATGAGCTTTGGAAAAGTAGAAAACCTAACATTGACTATTTTAAAGTTTTTGGTTGCAAATGTTTTATTTTTAATACTGAAGATAATTTAGGTAAATTTGATTCAAAATCCGATGTTGGTATTTTTCTTGGTTATTCTACTACTAGTAAGGCCTATAGAGTTTTCAATAAAAGAACATTAGTTGTAAAAGAATCAATGCATGTTATTTTTGATAAATCTAACACTCTCCATGAGGAGAGAAAATTAGATAATGATAATGTTGTAGGTTTAGAACCAAGCTCAAATGAGTCAAGTGCCAACGAGAAAACTAATGAAGAGAATGGCATCCAACTACAATAAGATCTTAAGAAAAGGAAAGCAAAAATGGTAACACTCTTACTCTTCCTCAAGATTTAAAATTCAACTATGCTCATCCGAAAGACCAAATTCTAGGTGACCCTTTACAAAGAGTCAAAACCAGAGTATCACTTAGAAATATTTGAAATAACATGGCTTTTATCTCTCAAATTGAACCAAAAAGTTTTAAAGATGCCGAAAATGATGAATCATGGATTTTAGCCATGCAAGAAGAATTAAATCAATTTAAAAGAAATGATATATGGGAATTAGTTCCAAGACCTAAAGACCAAGCGGTTATTGGAACTAAATGGGTCTTTAGAAACAAGGTAGATGAGCATATGGTGATTCGGAAAAACAAAGCTAGATTAGTGGCTGAAGGTTACAATCAAGAAGAAGGTATCGATTATGAAAAAACCTTCACACCCGTAACAAGATTAAAGTCCATAAGGATACTCTTAGCATTTGCTTGTCATAAAAATTTCATCCTATACCAAATGGATGTTAAGAGTGCATTTCTAAATGGATACATTTTAGAATAAGTATATGTAGCTCAACCCCCTGGTTTTCAAAATCATAAGTATCCAGATCATGTGTTTAAATTGAAAAAGGCTCTTTATGGTTTAAAGCAAGCTCCTAGAGCTTGGTATGATAGATTAAGTAAATTTTTTTATTTTAAATGGTTTTACTATGGGAAAAGCGGATACTACTCTTTTTATAAAAAGAAAAAGTGGAGAAATGATTCTAGTTCAAATTTATATTGATGATATTATATTTGGTGCTACTAATGATTCTCTTTGCAAAGAATTTTCTAGGTGTATGCACAGTGAGTTTGAGATGAGCATGATGGGAGGACTTAATTTCTTCCATGGACTTCAAATCAAACAAAGCAAAAAAGACATTTTCATCAATCAATCTAAGTACATTAAGGATATGCTAAAGAAGTTTGATATGGAGAACTCCAAGTCAATGAGAACACCTATGAGCTCTTCAATCAAGCTTGACAAAGACGAAAATGGTAAAGCAGTAGATATCACCAAGTATCGAGGTATGATCAGCTCACTTCTTTACTTAACAGCTAGTAGACCAGATATAATGTTTAATTTTTGTCTATGTGCTAGATTTCAATCTAATCCTAAGGAATCACATCTTAGTGAAGTAAAATGTATCTTGAAATATTTGTATGGCACTATGAATTTAGGATTATGGTATCCAAAAGACACATACTTTAACATTACTAGTTTTTCAAATGCGGATTATGCCGGTTGTCAAACCGACTGCAAGAGTACTAGTGGCACTTGTCATTTTCTTGGTTATTCACTTGTGTCATGGTTTAGTAAGAAACAAAATTATGTTGCCCTTTCTACTACTGAAGCTGAATATCTCTGTTGGTAGTTATTGTGCTCAAATTCTTTAAATGAAACAAACTCTAATGGATTTTGGAATGAATTATGATCATGTACCCATTAAATGTGATAATACTAGTGCCATTAATTTGTCCAAAAATCTAATTTTGTATTCATGTACTAAGCATATTAATATCAAACATCATTTTCTTCGTGATCATATCCAAAAAAGTAACATTGTACTTAAGTTTGTGTGCACGGAAAAATAACTTGCTGATATTTTCACCAAACCTCTCAACGAGGGTCATTTTTGCTTGATTCGAAGAGAACTTAGTATGATTAATCATAATGAGCTTCATTGATCCTTTATGTGCTTAATAGTTGCTTGATTTGTTGCTTTTGTTTACTAAATTGTTGATTTAATTGTTTCTCATAATTGGTTGCATCAAATCTATCGTTTTCAAACTTGTTCTTAACTGAAATTTGCCGAAACAGAGTTTTCAGCAGGTCGAAAACTTTTTCGGTCTGCCGAAAGACTGTCCTGAAAAGGACAGTCTCTCTACCAGAATCGGCAGACTGAAAACACGTTTTCGGTCTGCCGAAAATGTGCTGATTCGCGTATATTTGAACGTTTTCATGATTTTTTCTCTCACCTTTCTCACTTTCTCTCAACCAAAACTCTCTCTCTCTTTCTCATCCTAAAAACTATCTCTTCTCATTCCCACTCAATTTTCTCTCTAAATCTTTCAATTTTCTCCCAACCAGAGTTGATTTCATCGTTTTTCTACTCTTAATCTTTGGGTTTCACGTTCTTTTTGCATCCAAATCAGTTTTATCATTCTCTCAAACCCTAGAATCCGAAATTCCTCGTGTTTGTATTTTCTATTTGTCATCTTTTGATCTGATGGCTCCTAAAAGAGAAAATCTAAGGCGTAAGGGCAAGGAAATCCATCCCGAGGAGTCTGAATAACGCACTAAGGCAAGGTTAGACATTCCTCTCTTAAAATCTCCTACTATTATGTATAGATACAAAGAATTGTTTTATAAGAAGGGCATTATTTGGGGTAGAACTTTCAATTTCAGAGACCTAGCACATGTAAAATTCCCTGATTACATTGAAAACATGGGTTGGACTGAATTCTGCTCCATTAAGGAGACAGGATATCCTAGGTTAGTCAGAGGTTTTTATGCCAGTGCCAATATCTCTAGGGGTCAACATGCAATCTATGGTTCCCTTAAGGGAATAGGTTTTGAAATTACAGAAAAACTCCTCGCTGATATTCTGAATTTAACTTTGGGTGGTTATAAATTTTCTATTACCAACACTTGGCCTATAATTGAGGATTTTAACTCTCAACAAGCCTTACTCCGAGTCTGTTCCTCTGACAGCTTCCAACCCAAGCCTCGTGTCACTGACCTTACTCTAGAGTCTCGGATTCTCTTTCAGTTTGTGTCTCCGAACATGATTCCTATGGCTGGTCATAGGGATACATCCACTTTCTGTGATATCTGTTTTGTTGATTCCATTCTTGTTTGGAGAAAGCTGGACTTACCTTTCTTTATCCCTCATGAGATGATCAATGCTATAGAGGATATGAGATCCTCTCTTCCCTATGGTTTCTTACTCACTCGCATCTTCCAATATTTCAACATCCCAAACATTGATGGGGCCGAACGTAAACCTTGGACCATAGATGATGAGATCAATAACAAGACATTCAGTCTTATGGGTTTCAGTTTTATCAACAATGAATGTTTGGCCAAAACCAAGCTAGGACATGATCAAGGAATGGGCACTTAACAGGAAGCTGGTGGTAGTGGTGCCAAAGCTGTTACTAGCACTGCTGAAGGTGCTCTTGAGGGCACTCATGCCGAGGAGGCTCTTGCATAACAATTTAACTACACTGAGGCCTTCAACAGCCTGTTAGAACGTCTCAACACAATCTAGCTGGACATCCAGCGTCTACATGACACTGAGCTTGAGCATTTCCAGATTCTTTCAGCTGATGCCAACTCAGTTCGACAATATCAAGAACGATAGTTCCAGATTATTCAAGATCTGCAGGACGAGATGATATGGATGATACAGTCTTTTTTGAGCGTTTTCCTCTTCCTTAGATCTTTTTGTTTTGTGCTTCATGCTTTTTCACTTTGGTCTTTTATTTTGGTTATTTCATGTATGAACTTTATGTTTATTTATTTTCTATTCTTGCATTTCAATGTATGAACTCCTTGTTTGCTTTACATTGGATATTATATTTGCTTTACTCTTTCCTCTTATGGATTTCTTTTTGATGATATCAAAAGGGGGAGAAGAATGTGTGTGATGTGATTTAAATCATTTCAATTGGTATCAACTTGATTTCTATGCTTTCTTCACACAATTGGTATGAGCTAAATTATTCACAATTGGTATCCATAAGCAACATATTCAAAATAATCATATTCTATAAGTTTAAGGCGGAGTTTTACTCTCTTTGTATTAAGCATATTTTGAGGGAGAGCTTTTTAAAGTTTAGTACGGATGCTCCTCTCTACTTATTTTGCATTCATTACTTGTTTTTAAATCAAATATTTGTTATCATCAAAAAGAGGGAGATTGTTGACTCATGCTTTGTATCATCAATTATATGCTCTTATTTTGAAGTTAACAAACATATGATTAAGAACTAATAATCTACTTGAGTGTGTAGCAAGTTAAATTGAAAGAATCACAAAACAGTCAAGATGGATTATGGAAAAGAGCTTGAAGATAAAGTTCAAGGTTACAAGACTTAGACTAGCAAAGGTTATACACTTAGTTCTTGTGTTTGAATATTTGTCTACATATAATATGATCTTAATGGCTCAAATTTTTTATAAAATTAGAATTTTTCAAAGTAAAACTGTCAAACCTGGTTATCTCAAATTAAAATATGAAATTTATTTTATACAAGCTTTTAAATTGATTTATGAATTTTTATAGTTCCTATATTACATATTAAATCAATTTATAAAGTCACATTTTGAAAATAATTGAAAAAGACTTGAAATAAAATTCAAAAACTACTCTCGGACAGAATCGGCAGACCGGCCCACAGAATCAGCAGACCGATTCCCCTGCATTTTTTTAACTGTTTTTGAAATTCGACCGTTACAACTGCACTTTCAACAGCTAGTATTTTCAGTCGACCGAAAGTGATTTTTCGGTCTACCGAAAATGATAGATTGTCTATCAAACGGTCTAAAAGGGCTAGTTTTCATTCAAGTCTGTATATATAAGCTTTTCTAACACTTGAAATAACTTTTGAACATTCTTATATTGCTTTAAACATACTTTCAAGTTATTCAAATTATCTTTTGTGAATCAAACTTTCAAATCCATGTTTTCGCAAAATTCAATTGAGCCAAACTAGATCATATCCTGTGTTCCCACTTATTCTCTCTAGGCCTACCTTGTATCAATCTTTTTATTAGAGAGATTCTAGTTGAATGTTTCAACAAAACAAAAACCAAATTATATTTGTAAGGTGAGGTTAACACCAGATTCATAAATAACCCGGTTTAGGTGAGATTGGCACCGGAGTCTAAACAATTCGAGCTAGGCATGATAGAGCTAGATTCAATCCTATTGTAAAGGCAAGAGTGTGCCTAAGGTGAAAGCACTCGTTGTTTAAAAAGGACGGTCAAGCCTATTCTCTTGATCTGATAGTGGAAAGCTCGAAGCGGGTTGCCAAGAGCCGTGGACGAAGACAAACCGTCGTGTTTGTTGAACCTCGTTAAAAATAGTATTTGCATTTCTCTATCCCTATCCTCTTAATTTATTTATCTTGCGCTTGTGCATGCAATTTAACTATTTTTACTTGTTATTGCTTTTACTTGCTAAATTTACTTATTTGTCAAGAAAAGTTTGCAAAAGTTTTTAAAACCCAATTCATCCCCTTCTTGGGTTAGCTAATCTTGGGCTAACACGTATTAGCCTTGGGTCGCCAAGTCGCAACCTAATTATCACACCTTGTAACGATGTCAATGTTTAATTTCTCCTTTACATTTTCTCCCTTGAAATGGATTTAACTAGGTGAAACCCACTGTTTTGGCCCAGTGAATTAACGATCACACCCATTCCATTCTATACCACTATTTTCAAGTAAAATGACCATCTTGCACCTCATTCAACATGAATCTTGTGCCTCCCTTCTTGAATGAATCGTGTTCCCTCTTCCTTATCATCTTCCACATCTTTCTTTCTTTCTCTAGTCGTTATCTCTTAAATCTCTCTCTCTTCATTGAATGGCCACCACCTCAAATATTCGCCGGCGAGAACCAACGGTCACCTTTGTTTCTATAATTTTTGCGAGCCATCTCATATTGAAACACTTTTAGCCCCAATTCCAACTCAGAATATAATAGTTTAGCGATAATTCCATCTCCTTGTGCCATAAAACCCTCTTTTTCATCTACTCAGATGAAATATTAACCCTTATATTAGTTTCTGTTTTTTTCTTAGTTCTGATTAGAGATTTAAGGGTGAAGAAGCTTGAAGCTTGGATTGGAGACCAACGAGAAAGTGTGAGAAAATTCGTGAAAAATTGAAGAAGAATGGATTTCAATCTAGTTTAAACAGTTTGGTCTGAGTTCATTTTGTGTAAAATGGCCTTTCTTCCTCCCAAAAGTGGTAGGATTTAAGGGTACTGATAACTTTAATTAATCTATTAAAAAAAGTGGTGATTGCCTGCTTAACCCCTTGAAATGGGCGTAAGTAGATTCAAACTAAAGGGAAAATGACACTTAGTACGGTGTTTTTAAAAATATTGACCCAAATACGATGTAGTCTCTTTTTAATATTTATGTACTATCTTTATTAGAAATATGCGACTTTTTTAATTTCTTATTCCCCTAATCCCCTTCTTTCCTCTCATCTTTTGCTCAGAGCTTGACCTCGTCTCCTTCCCTCTCATTACTGGTGATGTCAGGATCGACTGGAGTCGTGGATTATACTAGAGAAGACGCCCATGGACATCATAGCCGACAAACTCTCCCAAGTACAGGCTTCGGAAGAGGACAAGTTTCTCGACGAAGATGTCTTCTTCAACGAATTCAGGAACCTAATCAAATATCATGCCATTAATCACAATTAATTAGTTCATTCGTGGGCTTTTGGGAAAAGAGATTAGTTTCCTTATAGATACTGATGAGGGTTCTAAGATTGAGTTTTACCAGTTAAAAGGTTGTCTACTTACGAGAATGGGTTTCTACTCTCCATTCTTAGCATGAGTAGTTACTTGATTTCTCTTCAACCAGTATAGCTATGAAAATATAATCTTTTTGCAAGCAAAATATAATTTTTTTTTCTTTTGCGTTTTAAATACTATACATTTAGTTAAAATTGATGCAAAAGTAGCTGCACAACAACACGTGCAAGAGGAGGAGCATTCACGTGGGCTTGACGAGACTCAAGGGCAGCGTTCACGTGATCCATTAAGCTTGCCAAGNCTAACACATGGAGGCCCGATATAAGCCCAAATCAGATCCAAGGGAGCCTAATCACTATGGTTAAGGTTCTAGAAGAGTCCAATTGAAGAGAAATACTTCAATTCACGTTTTTATAAGTGTTTTGTGTTTTTAGGAGTCTTCTTTAATTCAGATTTAGTTATTTTCAGAATTTAAGTGTTTTTAGGATTGCCACTTGTCAAAATAGTATTAGTTTGCCTTAAACTAGGATTCAATTCGACTCCTATATAAAGGAGAGAGCCTTGTACGTTTTTGACAGCTTAGTGATCAATAATATTGCGAGTTATTCGTGTTTTCCTCAAGAACCCTCAAGAACCACTCAAGAACTACGAAAGATAATAGACGCCATACCAAGAACTACGAAATTCCATAATTGGTGCTGGGTTCGAATAATCTTGCATCTTGTTGATCTTGGGGTTCGAATTCCATAATTGGTGCTGGGTTTCGTCACAATTATTGGCGGGGTTCATATCATTTGGTACCAGAGCTTAGGTTTCAAGGCAAGTTTGAATTATCCTTTACTTTCTTTACTGTTCCTTTAATTCTTGAATTAGGTTTACCAAAAAAAAAAAAAAAATAGTGTTCTTGCCGAATTTCTTGTTTCAGGTATACTTGTCATATTTAGTTTCTTAATCTTATCAACTAGGGTTCTTGGACGAAATCTTGAGATTTAAGGATACTAGGTTTCCCAATCTGATCAAACTCCTTATTATTGGCTGAAATTGTGCTATACGAAATCTAGATTCATTGGTTTCCTAAATCTGAGCCAACTAGCGTTTCTTTGCTTTTGCTTGGGGTCCAAGTTGCTGGGGTTACTTGGGAGGCCGAATCACTTCTTGATTAAGTCATATTCGAATTTTGTATTTTAGTATCCTAGTTTGATTCAAAGTCTTCGAATCTGTTTTTCAGATTTCTTGTTATACGAATCCTATCTAGATTAAGTCATATTTGAATTTCGTATTCTCAGTATCCTAGTCTGATTTAAAGTGTTCGATTTAAGTTACCCGTTTCTTTAAGTTACCCGTTTCTTTAAGTTACCCGATTCTATTGTGTCATTTACACGTTTCTGTAATATCAAAGAAAGAAAAGAAAAGGGAAGAAAGAAAAGGAAAGGGAAGAAAGAAGGGGATGCAGATCCCACAAAAAAAAAAAAAAAAAGAGTCTGGAGACCCTTCTTAAAATTTTTTGTGTCAATCTTGTTTCTTACTTCCTGAAATCCTTTTTGCCAAAACCCTATGCTTGAGTGTGAAAAATCATCAAAATTTGGGTGAAATTGTGTGAATTTTGGGGTATTGCTGAAACCGAAGAACTCATATTACTCATATTCGTGCATCAGTTTCTTGAGAATTGCTTGTGAGTTTTGTGATCTGACCTGGTTGCTTATCATATTGAATTGCCGCTGGAGTATTCTTGAATCTGATTAAGAGTGAAAAGAAAACACAACGAGTGGAAAAAGGCAAGAGTGGTGAGAACATAAGAGGGTAAAAGCCATTGAGTGACAAACACGAGAGAGAGTGAATCTTTCTGAGTGAAACACGTGAGGTAAGAGTGCGTGTGAGGTCTTAACCTTGTTTTTGCAGATTTCAATATATCACGCAATCAAGAAGGTAACACAACCGAAGAGGCACAACAACCAACCGTTCCTAACTTACAACTACAGGCATTGTTGGGGGAGATGAGGAGAACGATGAGGGCTGAATTAGAACCAATTTATGAGAGGATGGATAGGTTGGAAGGAGAAACAACCACGGGACAGCCTCAGAATGCTCCTATTAGGCAACCACCTAGGCAAGTGCAACAAGAGGAGCAACAATAGGCTGATGATGAAGATGTAGAGGAATGGGAGTAGATGGATGAACCAATAATAAACAGGGGAAGGTTTAGGCGTGGTAATGGGAATAGAGAAATTAGGATGGGTAGACCTAGGCGAGATAACGACTTGGGTGATATTAAAGTGAAGATTCCATCCTTCCAAGGTAAAAACGATCCTGAAGCTTACCTAGAGTAGGAGAAAAGAATGGAGATCGTCTTCGATTGCCACAGCTATTCTGAGATTAAAAAGGTAAAGCTTGCTGTAATTGAATTCACTGATTATGCTATTGTTTGGTGGGATCAATTGTTGAAGAAAAGAAGGAGAAATCTGGAATGCTCTGTTGAGACGTGGGACGAGATGAAAACAATCATGAGAAAACGTTTCGTTCCAAGCTACTACCATCGGGAACTGTACAACAAGTTACAGCGACTAACTCAAGGATCCAAGAGCGTAGATGCTTACTACAAGGAGATGGAGGTTGCTATGATCTGAGCAAATGTAGAGGAGGACAGAGAAGCTACCATGGCCAGATTCTTACACGGTCTAAATAGAGAGACAGCGGACGTGGTAGAGATGCAACATTATGTAGAGTTGACGGATATGGTGCATCAAGCTATCAAAGTTGAGCAACAATTGAAACGGAGGAACTTTCCTAGAAGGGGACCAAGCTCAGCTCCTACAAACTCATAGAAATCAGCCCCTAAACGGGACGAATTTCCATCAGCTAAGCCTAAGTCCTAGCCCTCCAAGGATAGAAAACAAGTTACAGCACTTAAACAAGGTAACAACGAATCTGCCACTTCAAGAAATCGTGACATTAAGTGTTTTAAATGTCAAGGCAGGGGTCATATTGCTAGCCAATGTCCGAACAAAAGGGTGATGGTAATCAATGCTCAAGGGGAGATTGAGACAGACGATGAACAGAAAGATGAAGAAGATGACATGCCACCACTTGAAGATGACTATGAAGGGTAGTGTGCTGTAGACAGAGAAACATTAGTGGTGAGACGAGCTCTTAGCACGCAAGTTAAGGAAGAGAACAACAACCAGCGGGAGAACTTGTTTCATACTCGATGTTTCGTGAAGAACAAAGTTTGTAGCGTCATAATTGATGGAGGGAGTTGCACCAATGTGGCTAGTACTGAATTAGTAGAGAAATTAGCATTACCTACCATAAAGCATCCACGACCGTACCGGCTTCAGTGGCAGAACAATTGCGGAGAAGTCAAGGTGACAAAACAGGTGATGGTAGCATTTGCCATTGGAAAGTATGAAGATGAAGTACTTTGCGATGTGGTACCTATGCATGCATGTCATATACTATTGGGAAGACCATGGCAGTACGATCGGAGAGTCGCACATGATGGTTTCACCAATAGGTACTCTTTTACCATTAAAAAGCAGCCGATATCACTTGTGCCATTGACTCCAAAACAAGTTCTTGAAAACCAACTAAAGATGCAAAAAGCGAGTGAAAAGAGAAAAGAGAAAGAGAGAGAGGCTGAAATCGAGAGAAAAGAAAAAGAAATGAGAGAAAACCAGAAAAACAAAACTATGAGTGAGTGTAAAAGGGAAAAATAGAGCAAAGCAGCCTTATTGAGTGTAAGAGAGGAAAAATACAATTTCATTGCAAGAAAAAGTGAGGTCAAGAGGGC
Source organism: Trema orientale (assembly GCA_002914845.1). Lineage (NCBI taxonomy): Eukaryota > Viridiplantae > Streptophyta > Magnoliopsida > Rosales > Cannabaceae > Trema > Trema orientale. Next base: position 1,411,638 of record JXTC01000033.1, read on the forward strand.
TTTAGTTTTACAACAGCCCCTTATAGTACTCATGTACAAGGAGGCTCTTTTATGTACTGATGATCTTATCAGTTCTTTGCCGAGTAATATTGTTTCTCTTTTGCAGGAGTTTGATGATGTATTTCCTGAAGAGATCCCTCATGGTTTATCTCTAATTCGTGGGATTGAACATCAGATTGACTTTATACCAGGTGCATCAATTCCAAACCGACCTGCCTATAGGAGCGATCCCGAGGAGACAAAGGGACTTCAAAGGCAAGTAGGTGAATTATTGAAGAAAGGGTATGTGCGTGAAAGCATGAGCCCTTGTGCAGTTCCGGTTCTGTTAGTTCCTAAGAAGGATGGGACATGGAGGATGTGTGTTGATTGCAGAGCCATCAACAACATAACGGTAAAGTATCGCCATCCTATTCCTAGATTAGATGATATGCTAGATGAATTGCATGGTTCTTGTGTTTTTACAAAAATTGATCTTAAGAGTGGATATCATCAGATTAGAATGAGAGAAGGTGATGAATGGAAAACTGCCTTTAAAACTAAATATGGTTTATATGAGTGGTCAGTGATGCCTTTCGGTTTAACTAATGCTCCAAGTACTTTTTTGCGTCTAATGAACCATGTTTTACGTGCATTCATTGGCAGATTTGTGGTTGTATACTTTGATGATATCCTAATTTATAGCAAAAACTTGGAAGAACATATAATGCATTTAAAATCTGTTTTAGATGTGTTAAGAAAAGAAAAGTTGTTTGCTAACCTTAAGAAATGCACCTTTTGCACGGATAAGCTTGTGTTTCTTGGCTTTGTTGTTAATGTTCAGGGAATTGAGGTGGACGAGGAAAAGGTGAAAGCAATCCAAGATTGGCCAACGCCTACAACAATCAGCCAAGTGAGGAGTTTTCACAGCCTAGCTAGTTTCTATAGACGGTTTGTGCATGATTTTAGTAGCTTGGCCACCCCTCTTACTGAAGTCATCAAGAAGAATGTGCCATTTAAGTGGGGGGAGGAACAAGAAAAGGCATTCAATCTAATCAAAGAAAAGTTAACTAATGTACCTTTACTTGTTTTACCAAACTTTGCTAAAACTTTTGAAATTGAGTGTGATGCTTCAGGAATAGGTATTGGAGCTGTCTTGATGCAAGAAAGCCGTCCAGTTGCATACTTCAGTGAAAAATTAAGTGGGGCAGATCTAAACTATCCCACTTATGATAAGGAGATGTACGCTTTGGTGAGGGCTTTGGAAAATTGGCAGCATTATCTATGGTCGAAGGAATTTGTGATTCACACTGATCATGAATATTTGAAGCATTTAAAGGGACAACAAAAGCTGAACAAACACCATGCAAAGTGGGTGGAATTCATTGAGACATTTCCTTATGTGATCAGATATAGGCAAGGTAAGGAAAATGTTGTGGCTAATGCATTGTCCCGAAGGTATGCCTTACTATCTACTTTGGATACAAAACTACTTGGCTTTGAATACATTAAAGATTTATATACACATGATTTTGATTTTAGTAATGTGTTCAATGCATGTGAAAAAGTAGCATTTGGTAAGTTCTATAGGCATAATGGGTTTTTGTTTCGGGAGAATAAACTTTGTGTGCCTATGTGTTCTTTGCGTGAATTACTTGTGAGAGAAGCTCATGGTGGTGGATTGATGGGTCATTTTGGTGTAGCTAAGACTTTAGGTGTTTTGCATGAACATTTCTTTTGGCCTCATATGAAACACGATGTTGAAAGAATATGTGAAAAGTATATCACTTGTAAGCAAGCTAAGTCAAAGTTGAAACCCCATGGTTTGTACACCCCTCTACCTATACCTAGTGAACCTTGGACTGATATTTCTATGAATTTTGTTTTGGGATTACCTAGGACTAAGAGGGGGAGAGATTCAATCTTTGTGGTAGTAGATAGTTTCTCTAAGATGGCGCATTTCATTACATGTCATAAAACCGATGATGCATCACATATAGCCGATTTGTTCTTTAAAGAAATTGTTAGGTTGCATGGCATGCCTAGGACCATTGTTTCTGATAGAGATGCTAAGTTCTTAAGTTACTTTTGGAAGACTTTGTGGGGAAAGTTAGGAACTAAGTTATTGTTTTCTACTACTTGTCATCCACAAACTGATGGTCAAACTGAAGTAGTGAATAGGACTTTGTCTTCTTTGTTACGTGCTATCATTAAGAAGAACTTGAAAACATGGGAAGATTATTTACCACATGTTGAATTTGCTTACAATAGGAGTGTACATTCTGCAACTAATTTTTCACCATTTGAAATTGTTTACGGATTTAATCCATTGTCACCTTTGGATTTAACTCCTTTACCTTTGAGTGAACGTAGAAACTTAGATGGCAAAAAAAAAGCTGAATTGGTGAAACAGATTCATGAAAAGACACGGTTGAACATTGAACGAATGACCGAGCAGTATGTCAATCAAGCCAACAAGGGACGCAAAAATATAGTATTTGAATCAGGAGATTGGGTTTGGGTGCACTTGAGGAAGGATCATTTTCCAGAACAACGGCGCTCAAAACTCCTACCTCGGGGAGATGGACAATTTCGAGTGGTGGAACGGATCAATGATAATGCCTACTAACTAGAGTTACCAGGTGAGTATGGTGTTAGTGCTAGTTTTAACGTTGCTGATTTATCTCCTTTCGATGCAGGTGATGATTTGAGGACAAATCCTTTTCAAGAGGGGGAGAATGATGCAAAAGTAGCTGCTCAACAACACGTGCAAGAGGAGGAGCATTCACNAAATGGGCTGGTTCAACACATTGGTGAGATGGCTAACACATGGAGGCCCGATATAAGCCCAAATCAGATCCAAGGGAGCCTAATCACTATGGTTAGGGTTCTAGAAGAGTCCAATTGAAGAGAAGCACTTCAATTCACGTTTTTATAAGTGTTTTGTACTTTTAGGAGTCTTCTTTAATTCAGATTTAGTTATTTTCGAAATTTAAGTATTTTTAGGATTGCCACTTGTCAAAATAGCAGTAGTTTGCCTTAAACTAGGATTGAATTCGACTCCTATATAAAGGAGAGGACTTTGTACATTTTTCACAGCTTAGTGATCAATAATATTGCGAGTTATTCATATTTTCCTCATTCTTGAGAAGATTCTCGAACTTATCAAGTTAACTCTTGTGGCGTTCAAACAACCAGACTTATCCCATTGATTCTTGAGTGGTTCTTGAGGGTTCTTGGTGTGGCGTCTATTATATTTCGTAGTTTTTGGTTCTTATCTTGTGGGGTAACGGGTCAGGACTCAACAATCTTGCGTCTTGTTGATCTTGGGGTTCGAATTCCATAATTGGTGTTGGGTTTCGTCACAATTATTGGCGGGGTTCATATCAAGTGTTATCTATTTGTTGTTAATAAATTCCATATTATGTCTCAATTATATACACGTGATGTTTATGCTTTCTATTATGCAAACATTTAAAAGTCTCCATGATTAACAATGTGTAATAAATAATTATTCGTATGAAGTGTTTACATGTGGGAGACTAAATTATTTATTTCATTATGTCTAAATAAAAAGTTCACATTCTATAAATAAAGGTGGAATACTTTATTTTGCCATAAGATGTAGTGTTGTCTATTTCAACGGGATTGATAAAGTCTCCAATCATCGAAGTATCTGACTTCGGATAGAAACACTAATGCGTTATAAGAAAGTTAGCATTGAACTGGCCAAGTAAAAATAAAATTTGAGGTTAAGTGCCGTAACTCAATAATCTATCTTTTACTAATCTAGTATTATTGTAAGATTACCTTAATCTTAGTGATTACCAGACTTGCTTTCATGAGTTTAATCTTTTTGACTTACTAAAGGACTAGCTCTGATTATATGGTTCAAACTCTGATATCTTAGAAGATAAGATTTGTGAATTGATGAGAACACCCTTTATGATTTGGACACCATGCATATAATATCACTTTGAGTTTTTTTTCAAGGACTTGGATAATAAAAAACCAAGTGCCAAGTATTTACTATGTGAATTTGACTGTATTTGTATGGGCAGTTATAAACATCGTAGTCAATTATTATCCATTGGATGGAAAATAGCAACTCAAAGGTGGATATGTACTAAAGGAGTAATACGGTAATTTCACCTCACTACAATGACATTGCTTCGGAGGTATATCTGCAGGTATAGTATATGTTAAATGGATCAAGTTAATTAAAGTGTTAATTAGTTTTACATAAAATATATGATATTTAATTTAAGAGTGCAATATTGGGCTTATAGTGGAGTGCCCCAATATTAATAGACAAGGCCTAGTTATAATTAAGAATTAGTTATGACTATGGGTAGTTGATCCATTAGAGCTTAGACTATTTAGATCCATAAGGTCCCCTGTCTAGCTCAAGCATAGACCAATAATTAATTGAATAGTTAGTTGTGCCCAATAGGCCCAATAGGATTTACACCTCTCTAATACTTAAGAGAAAAGTTCTTCTAAGCTTCTGTACAGTAGCAACAAGCCTGCTACATGCACAGTAACTGTACATAACGTGAAACAGAGAGAAAAAGAGAGAGTGAGAGAGAATCAAGCTGCCGCAGGATAAATCCCATGTTTGTTCATGGTCGCTGAGGGAGAGATGCCCATGATCATAAACGTGTAATCAAGGAGAAGGAAGAGTGCCTTCCGGATCGTCCGTTCATCTTTTGTTAGGAATCAAAAAGGTGCCCATACACTGGATCATTCAATGGACTCCGGACAATAGATAAGAAGGCTCAATTATTGTGAAGCACTTCTAGGTTTTATCTAAACTAATATCCATGAATTAATTTATGTTAGATCAATGATCCTATGTTTTGATTTGTAAAGTTCCAAGAAAAATTTTAAAATACCAATTCTACTGTATTCTTCATTTGTTTACAAAATTGCGGAAATCGTTTTTGGTAAAGTCGTTTTTCGAAATCATTTTTTGGAAATTCCAGCAATTTGTACCAGAGTAAAGATTTTCGATGATCTAGCATATCTTGTTCATATTAATTCTCTTTTGTTTGATGATCTTTGATTTCTATGATAATTTTTGTGGTTATGTTTGATCTTGTTCATGTTTATAAGTATGCTCTATTATGTATGATGATTGATTGATTTAATGAGTTTAAGTGATAATTAATAAGATGTTACTATGAGTTTATGATCATGTGTTTTTCGTTTTTTATTATGATTCTAGCATGTTCTTGATTTTCTATGTATTTTTGTTTTATATTCTTGATAAAACTGTATATAGAAAGTTGTTTGATCTTTGATTATATTATAGTTTTGGAGAAAAATTGTTTAACAATTAAGTTATGGACATTTCGAATTCGGAAACAGTACGAAGCGGTGCACGCTAAGAGTTGTGCACACCGCCCGCGTGCATCACGGCAGGGAGAGTCACTTGCTGGCCGCGCGGGAGTAGCCTCGCATGCTGGCCATGCTGGTGGCACCCCATGCACTGGCCGCATGGGCATTGCACTGATCCCGTGGCCGCACGAGCATTGGCCTACTCATATTGCCGTGCGGGCTTCGTCCCGATCCTGTGGTTGCTTCATCCCACTCCCGTGGCCGCGCGGGCATTACGCTGCTCCCGTGGCCGTGCAGGCTTCGCCCCACTTCGGTGAGTTATGTGGGTGCCGTCTTGCATGGTGGCCATACAGGTGCTTCACGAGCACATCCCGTGCGTGGACGTGTGGTGCTCCGAGACCGTCGTTTTTCCGACAGATCCTGTTCTGTCCCATTCTGGCATTCCGATCGGTATCTCGATGCCGTTGACGTCAAATTATCCATTTTAGATAATTTTCTATTTTAAAATTTTCTTATTTGAATTTCGAATTAGCGATGATTTAGAAAATTTGAATTAGTTACCTTATTTGTTTTTCGAAATTCAAATTTATTAACTAATCTAATAGGATAAGATTCTATCAGAAAATTCTATATTCTTTAATTTTGAAATTTAAATATTTAAATTTAAATTAAGGATTAGATCCTTAGTTTATAGAAAGATTTAAATTTAGGATAAGATCCTCAATTTAAATGAATTTAAATTAGGGATAAGATTCTTAATTTACTGAAAGATTTAAATTAAGGATAAGATCCACTATTTAAATAAATTTAAATTCAGGATAAGATCCTCAATTTAAATAAATTCAAATCAAGGATAAGATCACTTGAAATTTAAATTACTATTTGAATGTGATCAGGATCACATATTTAAATAAATTTGATTTCAAATTTAAATACGTATAAAATCCCACTATTTTAGGAAATCAAATTCTGTCAGTTATCATTATTAGATAATGATTATTTAAATTAAATATGAAATAATTAATTTAAATAAATAGTAAATTATTAATTAGATATTATGTGATAATATTTAAACTTTTCAAATTCAAATATTTGGTTAGATATTTCCTAAACTATTTATGTGATAATTAGTTGTTAATTTAAATTTGAATTTGATTTGCTTTCAAATTTAAAGATATTTTAAGATTCTACAATTTAAATTTGAAACTTATGAATTTAAAGTTAGTAATTTACTTTAATGATATTTAAATAGATAATTAGAAATTATGAGATAATTTCATATTTGACTAAATTTTGAACTTTCTATTTATTTTTAATGTGATTAAAAATGATGATTAGATATTATGAGATAAATCTATATTTAAATTTATGTGATTGGATAATATTACAATGTTAATTATTTAATAATTAATTTATGATTTGAAATTCAAATGTTGAATTTAAATCTCAAGATAATCTAGAAGATTTAATAAGATTAAATTTTCAAAAGATTATCTATATTAATTAGTCAATAATCAATTTATGATTTGAAATTAAAATATTAAATTCAAATCTAGAGATAATGTAGAAGATTTAATAAGATTAAATTTTCATAAGATTATTTATATCAGTTATTCAATAATTAATTCAAAGATTTGAAATTCAAATATTAAATTTAAATCTGAAAAAAATTCTAACAGATTTAATGTGATTAAATCTTTAGATAATCAATATTAGTTATGTGATAATTAATTTAAGATTTGAAATTTAAAAATTAAATTCAAATCAAAAGATATTTGTAGAGATTTAATTTGATTAAATCATCTACATATCTAATTTAAATCTTGTGAAGATTTTAATTAGTAAATATTTACATTATCCGATTTAAATTTAAATAGAAAGTTTACATTTTATTTTAATGAGATTAAAATGATGATTTGAAAATTATGAGATAATTTCTAATTTGAAAATCAAATCAGTGGCCGATTTTAATTATGAGATAATTAAATTTATAATTCAAAAGTTGAATTCGAATTTTGAAATATTCAAAGAGATTTAATTTGGATTAAATATTTTACTTAAATGAATTAGATTTTGTGAAAATCTTAATTATTTAAACTTGAATATTATCTCTCACAGTTGTTATTTTAATATTATCTTTTGTGAAAAGATTGTTCAATTATTAAATAATAATAAATGCTAGAATGATTGATAATCATTAACTTTTCTATTTTATTAAATTCTGCCCGTACTTGATTATTATATGATTAATGTTGCATGCATATTCTATATAAAGTATTTAATTACATGATCTTATTAATATATCATATAAGATAGTAGAGTTACTCACATGCAAAATTATGCTTACATAACTAATTTTAGGTTACTAAGTAAGTTAGATAACTAGGTAAAATCATTAAGTCCCTAATTATAAAATATTGAGTGGGAGAAGGTATGAGATACCTACGGTCTCCATTGTTAGTTCATCATGTACTAGGATGAGCGTTATCTCAGAATCTTGCTGAGCTTCCGTAGGAGGGTTTTCATTTGGGTAAATTACTGAAATAATGATTATACATTCAACTCGAAATACTGATATCCTCCAGTAGGAATTCTTGTTAGTAGAGTAGATAACTAAATTAAATAGTAGTTTGAAATATGGGATATGAGATATTTGTCTTATTTTCTAAATGAAATTGTTTCAGTTTGACTTATTAATTGCATGACTTCCCATAGGAGGCTTGTAATTAATGGTAAGTTGAATTACCATGAATATTAGTAATAGTATTAGGGATACTTCACTTGCTTATTGTAGATTTTATTTTATATTATCTTAATTATTCGAAATTTTTGTTACATGATGTTTGCTATTATATGGATTATTATTTTCATTTAAGTAGATATGTCCTTAATTCTTTTATCCACTGTACTCACACACATAACTTATATGGTTAAACTATGTTGTCTGGATTAATATAACCTATATTTAGTGCTTATGGCTAATATGTTAGTAAGTTCTTACTCTTATATGTTCGTCCACATTCACTGGTTAGACTAGTAAAGAAAAATAAAGCATATATGTAGTGGGAGAATTTCTAGATAATTCATTGATACATGGTTGACATACGATGTCCAATATCTTACAGCATGAATTCAAGAAATTCAAACCACTATAATATTATGCTAAATCTCAATGAGATATCTAATGAATATCTTCACTAAGCTAAAGTAGCTAAAAGTGAATTTTTTAATACTTAGCTAAAAAGAAAATATTTCCTATATAGTACTAAATCAACCAGCTAAACCAATGAATGGTCTATAACTTTTTGGAAATTCAATTATGATAGTCTTCAAATACACAAAATTCTTTTTGTGATTTATGGTATCTAATTTTAAAAGAATTTTAAACTCCAAATTTTGTCATATATGTGTTGGAAAAATGCCCTAGAAAGTAGTTTCTTTGTTAGGCATTTTGAACAATGTTTATTGGATTTAAGTGTTATCTATTTATTGTTAATAAATTTCATATTATGTCCTAATTATATACATGTGATCTTTATATTTTCTATTATGCAAATGTCTAAACGTTTTCTGACTAATAATGAGTAATAAAGAGTTGTTTGTATGAAGTATTTACATGTGGGAGATTAAATTCTTTATTTTATTATGTCTAAATAAAAAATTCACATTCTGCAAATAAAGATAGAATACTTTATTTTGCCATAGAATGTAGTGTTGTCTATTTCAACGGGATCGATAAAGTCTCCAATCATCGAAGTGTCTGACTTCGGATAGAAATACTAATGCATTATAAGAAAATTATAAGTGCATTGAAATGGACCAAGTGAAAAATAGAATTTGAGGTTAAGTACCGTAACTCAATATTCTATCTTTCACTAATCTAGCACCATTACAATATTACCTTAATCCTAGTGATTGTTGGACTTGCTTTCTTGAGTTTTATCTTTTTGACTTAGTAAAGGACTAGTTCCAATTATATGGTTCGAACTCTGGTATCTTGGAAGATAAGATTTGTGAATTGACGAGAACACCCGATTATATTAGACATCTTGAATTGACGATGTCCAATATCTTACAGCATGAATTCAAGGAATTCAAACCACTATAATATTATGCTAAATCTCAATGAGATATCTAATAAATATCTTCACCAAGCTAAAGTAGCTAAAAATAAGTTTTTTAATCCTTAGCTAAGAAGAAAATATTTCCTATATTGTACTAAATCAACCAGCCAAACCAATAAATGGTCTATAACTTTTTGGGAATTCAATTATGATAGTCTTCAAATATACAAAATTCTTTTTGTGATTTATGGTATCTAATTTTAAAGGAATTTTAAACTCCAAATTTTATCATATATGTGTTGGGAATATGCCCTAAAAGTAGTTTCTTTGTTAGGCATTTTGAACAATGTTTATTGGATTTAAGTATTATCTATTTATTGTTAATAAATTTTATATTATGTCCCAATTATATACATGTGATGTTTATATTTTCTATTATGCAAACGTCTAAAAATTTCCATGACTAATAATGAGCAATAAAGAATTGTTCGTATAAAGTATTTACATGTGGGAGACTAAATTCTTTATTTCATTATGTCTAAATAAAAAGCTCACATTCTGCAAATAAAGATGGAATACTTTATTTTACCATAGAATATAGTGTTATCTATTTCAACGGGATTGACGAAATCTCCAATCATCGAAGTGTCTGACTTCGGATAGAAACATTAATACGTTATAAGAAAGTTATAAGTGCATTGAAATGGACCAAGTGAAAATAGAATTTGAGGTTAAGTGCCGTAACTCAATACTATATCTTTCACTAATCTAGCACTATTGCAAGATTACCTTAATGATTGCTGGACTATCTTTTTGACTTACTAAAGGACTAGTTCCGATTATATGGTTCGAACTCTGGTATCTTGGAAGATAAGATTTGTGAATTGACGAGAACACCCTTCATAATTTGGACACCATGTATATAATGTCACTTTGAGTTTTTTCAAGGACTTGGATAATAAAAAACCAGGCGTCAGGTATTCACTTTGTGAATTTGACTGTGTTTATATGGGCAATTACAAATATCATAGTCAATTATTATCCATTAGATGAAAAATGGCAACTCAAAGGTAAATATGTACTAGAGGGGTAATATGATAATTTTATCTCACTAGTACGACATTACATCAGAGGTATATCTGCAGGTATAGTATATACTAAATGGATCAAGTTAATTAAAGTGTTAATTAGCTTCACAGAAAATATATGACATTTAGTCTAAGAGTACAATATCGGGCCTATAGTGGAGTGCCCCAATATTAATGGACAAGGTCCAGTTATAATTAAGAGTTAATTATGATTATGGGTAGTTAGCCCATTGGAGCTTAGACTATTTGGATCCATAAGGTCCCCTGTCTAGCTCACACATAGCCCAATAACTAATTGAATGGTCAGTTAAGCCCAATAGGGTTTACATCTCTCTAATACTTAAGAGAAAAGTTCTTCTAAGCCTCTGTATAGTAGTCACACACCTACTACATGTACAGTAACTGTGCATAACGTGAAACAGAGAGAGAAAAAAAGAGAGTGAGAGAGAATCAAGCTGCCGCGGGATAAATCCCGTGTTTGTTCATGGCCGCCGAGGGAGAGATGCCCATGGTCATAAACATGCAATCAAGGAAAAGGAAGAGCGTCTTCTGGATCGTTCGCTCATCTCTCGCTGGGAACAAGAAGGTGCCCACACATCGGATCATTTAATATACTCCGGAGAATAGACGGAAAGGTCAATGGTTGTGAAGCACTTTCAGGTTTTATCTAAACCAAGATCCATGAATTGATTTATGTTAGATCAATGATCCTACGTTTTATTTTGTAAAGTTTCAAGAAATATTTTAAAATACCAATTCTGCTGCGTTCTTGATTTGTTTACAAAACTGCGAAAATTATTTTCGGTAAAATCTTTTTTCGAAATCATTTTTCAGAATTTCCAGCAATATGTAAATCCGTTCGATAATAAAATATAAACAAAATGTTTTATATTAATAAAAAAGTGCGGATTTTATTTTTTGGTAAAAAGGCGAAACTTGGTCCTAGTATATAAACAATAAAACTACACGTGGTTTTAACTAGGCTTACTTAAAAGTGGATGATATGCTTTGGATCAGTTCAGTATTTTACTGTTAAAAAAAATCTAGGTATTTAGTAAATTTATTTACAAAACTGTTGTATTGTTTAAAAACAACATCTAGGTATTTGATAAACTATAAATTATGCATCATAGAATAACATTTTAAGAAATTTATATTATGGCAGCAGAATCAATTTTGTGAAAATAATCCTTATCATGCTTATTAAATTCTATTTATAAAAATTGTTACATAGTAACTTTTTAAATTTGCTGACTAAAAGTATAAAACTTATCAGATGTCTATTATTCTTTTGATCTAACTGTTTTTTAAGTTAAAAGCAGCCTTTATAATCAAATCCCAAATGAAACCTTATTTTAGTAAAAAAAAAAATAAAAAACCTTCAATTTGTATCTAGTATGCTTCTTATTTACAATCACAGATTTATATGAAAAAATTCGATGTTTTATTAAATATTTATGATACAACCAAACTAGAGACTTTTTTTCCTTTTAAATCCCGCGTTTATAATATGACAAAATCACTTTTTTATGTTCTTTTTTTTTTGAAATTTGATAGATAAAGGGGGCTTTAGGGCCAAGGAAAAACATTGATGTTGTTGTCGGCTAACCAATAAGCACAAAAATGACGTGGTAATATTACATTTGGCCACACGTTACGCTGAATACTTCATGCATAGTCCATAGGATTGATATTGGAAAGAAAAAATGCTAAAAATTATTAAATGCATATCACGTGCTTCTTAGTTCTCACACCCACCCTCTACCCCCTACGGTCACGTTAAAATCACGTGCCATTCACGAGCTTTGTCACTGTTTTTTCAATTGATATTTTCGCACTCCGTCTTAGAGTTAGGGCGAGCTTATCGGTGTTTTTTTTTGGGGGGGAGGGAGAATGCACAAGAGATCGACGCGTGTCGAAAAGTTCGCACGATTAGCACGTGTCACGCATGTGGGGCTGAACATGTTGGTTATGTGAAATGGCGTGATAGTGGAGCCGCCCAAAACGCGTGAACAACGAGCTGGCCCCGCCGCAGCGTTGTGACACATCATATTTTGATCCTCGTGTGAATATGCACGCTCTTTTAGCGCGTGAATAGCGGTTGATGTGGATGTGAAAACTGAAAGGGGATAACGTGATGTGTATCTCACGCTCTTTAATATAGGCTTTGGATAATTATTGCATTTTTTAATTGTCTCGCCTACCCGGTATTTGGATGAATTTCTTACGTCTTTTTTTACCCAAAAAAAAAAGGAGAATTTCTTACGTCTCTTTTTTTTTCCCCCCCAAAAAGAGAAAATAGAAGACATGAATAATTCTTTTTCTTTTTTGGCCTTAAATGCGTCTATCATGTATGAGGTTACTATAAATTGGCATTTTTGTTTACATTAGTTTTCCCGTTATACAAAGGTTTTCTTGAAAAGAAGGAAAACATTATTTTGTAGCCGCAAAAGAAAAAGAAGAAAACAACATTATTATTCTTTTTGATATTATCCCATTTATTATTTCTTCCAAAATTATGAGTCCCACGTGGTTGATGTTTTTTTTTTTTTTTTTTGAGTAAAGTGGTTGATGTATTTATCTGCGTAATTTATTTCTCTTATATACTCGTAAAAATTCTATACTTCTTTAAGAAGAAAAATGTAAATAATACATATAAGGAGAAAATAGAATAAAATAAAATAAAAGGGAGTAATATATTGTAGGTAGGAATAACGTTAAGGACACGTAATTTTTGTACTAAATGATATTGTATGATTTTAAATGTGCTCATGCATAGAGATGTCAATGTGGGCCGAGTTTTGTAGGCCGGCCCACATTCTGAAGAAAAAATACGGTACTGGACCGGCCCGTTACATATAGTAGGGGCCGGGTTGAGCCTTAGTCATAGGCCCACAAGCACGGTCCGACACAGCCCACATTTCTATTGGCCTATATTAGGCCCATATTTAGTCCTTCTATATATAATTTTAAATATATTTTTTAATTAAAATTTTAAACGATCTTAGTTAAATATTTTCATTTATATGCTTTTAATGTTATTTATTTACTAATTTTTGTTTATTTTCAATTTATTCAAATTTTAAAAGAATATGAATAGTTTTTAGGCCCATATTTGATATTTTAAAGCATAAAATAATAACAAAATTAGGCATACATTGTGGCCCATATTCGACCCGTATAGACACGGCCCACTTAGGCTCATATAAAATGTGGGCTGGGCCTGTGGGCCGTGCCGGGCCCCTTAATAAGAATATGGGCCCGCCCATATATTAAGCGGGCCGGGCCTAGGCACAGTACAAAGTCCATATGGACTTTATCAAATGAGGGCCGGGCCAGGCATCTCTACTCATGCAGTATATATTATTTAAAGTCAGAATAGTAAAAAAATCTTAAAAAGTGGGTTTTTGCTCTGTTGGAGAAAAAAAAAATTCTTAAGGAATTCATTTCCTTTTATTTGAATTTTATAAAAGATTAAAAAAAAAAATTCGAAGATTCTATAATGGACATTTTCAGTTAATTTGAAAGATTTGGATTATAATGAAAATATTATGAAAAAGAAAGTTTGAAAACTAAAATTTATATAATTTTAAGAAAATATTTTCACTTTTCTTTTTTCTTCATCATTCTTTTCCCTCACAATTTTTTTCACTTCATCTTTCTTTTCCCTCACAATTTTTTTCCCTACTAAAATCCAAATTCCAATCATAACATAAATATTACTTGAGGAATGCTGTGACTTTATGAGGTGTTGATTAGAGTCTTATACTGGCCTTTATATTGATCAATGAATGTGGCATGCTAATTATGAGACTCTTCTTCTTATTAAAAAAAAAAAAGAAACAGACATAATTTATGCGTTTTAACGGTAATTGATGCTGTGGATATAGGATTGTCCAAATATTTTAGGTCAGGTGAGTAAGTGAGTTGGAGGGACCCGACTAAAACTTTATAGGAAAAATAATTTTTCTTATCTTGAAAAAAAAAATAAGAGAAGATGATCCTTGTTTACACAACAAAAGATATATTTAAAGCAAATTACATCCTTTTATAATATGGAATCACTTTCAACTTTCATTGCCTTTGATTCTACTCAATTAAGGTCCACAACGTGTAATTGATTAGTGCTTTGATTCTTCATTAAGCTTCTAAACCTCAAACTTATCAAATTCCGCTTTTTGGTTTTCTTAGGACTTTCCTTTTTGTTTTAACTTTAAACACCAAAATGCCAAAGTAAGGAAAACTAATCAAAGTGGTTAACACCGCCCGATTTTGGTTTTGTTTATTCAGCTTGGTGTTTTGGGACCCATATTAGTCAAACTCGTTTTACTCTCTCTCTTTTTTTTTGGGTCCTAAAATAATAAATTAACGATATAACTCTACCACTATGTGTATTCATATATATATATAGATATATATTTATTTTTTTGAGGGAAATATATATTAGTTTATTGAATGTTGTATCACCCTTATAATATGATTATATGGCCCTTAATTTTGATAGCAATATTTATTGATTAGTTATATATAATCGGACGAAATTGAAATCAATGTTATTATTTGGTTGATACAAAACAATCTTATGCAGATTGCCTAAAAAACCGAGGTAAAAAAATGTTTGAATAAAAACTTCAGCTCAACATTTAAAATGATGTTGGAACTTGATAATGATCAACTTTGAAAAATTGCATTGAGTTGAATTAAACTATGTATGATTTTTAAAGTTTGGCTTAGTCAAACTCAGATGCTACACTGACATGTCCTAAAGTTCAAGCACGTGATAAAGTGGAAGTAAGCAAGCACCAATTAAGACCTTACTTATGTATTTATTTTCATGGACAATTAAGGCATTACTTCATAATATGTATATTCTTTTGTGAAATTTTAAAACCACAACATAGAAGATAAAAACTTTGCAAAAGTTGTCTATATATCTTTCCTCGTAATCAATTGTTGAATTACTTATAAAGATCTTTGTTTTTTAAGGGAGAAGAAAAAAAGAAGAAGATATTTTCGTCATAATATCAATTAGTTGAATTACATATAATGATATAAAAATCTTTGTTTTTTAAGGGAGAAAAAGAAAGATTTTTTCGTTATAAAGATAATATGGTACTGAGCCACACAAAATTAGTTTCCAATGTGCACAATACAACTATAAAAGTTAACCTAAAGAGAGCCCCAATCACACGAATTACCTCAAAGAAAAACATACAAAAATATCTTAAAATAAGTGCCGAAATGAATAGTTTGTGGAAGCAATATTACAGAAATTTTATTGTCTTATTATTTAAATTATCATGACAACATTTTTCTTTATAATATAGTTAGATTAAACATGCAAAGCGTCATGGTAACTTTTTCGCGTTTGATTCTCAAAAACCAACATTTATTTCGCTTTTCATAGAACAAAACAAAATAAATTCACATGCTCTCACACACAACAAAATGGAGCAAAAAAAATAAAAAAAAGTGTACATAGAAGCAATAAACGGAGTCACAGGTTGTACATGTGCTTCCATTAACTTAACTGCATGAGTTATTATTTTGGCACGAGAATCACAATATCTTCGTGTCTCTTACCGTAAAATAGAAAAAAATAAATTAAAAAAAACGCATTAAAATCGTGAAAAAAGTGTCATATTCCTTTTAATAATTTTAATTTTTTGTTTGATCTTAATTTTTTTCTTTAATTAAAACCAGTACTTTCACTGTGATTATTAATAATGACACAAAATAATTACGTGTAAGTAAATGGAAGTATCTCAGGTGCTGCGCACAAACAAACACACCAAAATCTTTGCCGACTACTTCTCAACCCCTCAAAGCCCTCAAACCTAAAACTAATTAGCAACCTCTTTTATTTTTCTTGAACCATGGTTAGTATCTAACCCAAAGTTTAACTCAACCACGGTTAAGCCTATTCAGTATGGATTTTGAAAGCCCAAGACTCAAAAACTCGAAAGAGTAAACAAATAAACCCACCTTTCGTTCTTTAACCTCCTTCTTCTTCCTCTTCTTCATGTATTTTTAATTTTTATTTTTCAGTTTTGGCTTCAAAGTGGGTGAAGGGCTTTTGTTCTTGGTTTTAAAATTTTCGGTTTTGTGTTTTTGGTGAAAAAATAAACCTAAAATTATTTTGTATTCCGGGAGTGAGATTGAGAAGATTTTTCGCTTAATTGAGTTGTCACTTTCCCGGGAATGTTTAATTAACCTGGGGCTCTTCGTTTTCTGCCTTATCCAACCGTTATTTAATGATCCCATTTCGGTTTCTGAAACTGGTCTGAATTGGTTCTCATATTATTCTGGGATTTTTGGGTTGGTTTTGGTTTATTTTTTCTGGGTTTTCTTTGTAACTTGAGAGAATGAAATTTCTGAGATCTGAAATGGTAGATATGATTGAAAAAACGAATTGGGTTTGAGGGTTTGATAGGTTTTGGTGTGGTTTTGGGGCTGAGATTTGATCTGTGTATTGAAGACCCAAATCTTTGTTTTTTTTGGTGGGTAGTTGCTATTTTTGAGTTTGAGGGATGAAGATTGAGGTTGGTTTGGGAGGGGGTGGGGTTTGGAACGATGAAGATAAGGCCATGGTTGCGGCGGTTCTGGGCACTCGAGCTTTCGATTACTTGATATCGAGCTCTGTTACGAACGAAAACCTGTTAATGGCCGTGGGCAGCGACGAGAATTTGCAGAACAAGCTCTCGGATCTAGTGGACCGTCCAAACGCGTCGAATTTCAGCTGGAACTACGCGATTTTCTGGCAAATTTCTCGGTCGAAATCGGGAGATTGGGTCTTGGGTTGGGGGGACGGGTCGTGTCGAGAGCCCAGAGAAGGTGAAGAGTCAGAAGCCACGAGAATGCTCAACCTGAGGCTCGAGGACGAGACCCAGCAGAGAATGAGGAAAAGGGTTCTTCAGAAGCTCCACAACTTGTTTGGTGGCTCGGATGAGGACAACTATGCTCTTGGTCTGGACCGAGTTACCGATACCGAGATGTTCTTCCTTGCCTCCATGTATTTCTCGTTCCCTCGTGGGGAAGGTGGCCCTGGTAAGTGTTACGCTTCGGGGAAGCATTTATGGCTCCCGGATGCTTTAAAATCGTCGTCTGATTACTGTTTTCGGTCGTTTCTTGCTAAATCTGCTGGAATTCAGACCATTGTTTTAGTCCCAACTGAGGTTGGGGTGGTTGAATTGGGTTCAGTGAGATCTGTGGGTGAGAGCTCAGAGCTTTTGCAGTCAATTAGGTCATTGTTTTCGACACAGTCCTCGCTTATGAGGGTTAGTAAACCCGTGGCCGTGGTTCCGGTGATGTGTGAGAAGAGAGACGAAAATGTTCATCTTGCTAATTCGGGGATTGTAGAGAGAAGTGAAGGAGTACCCAAGATTTTTGGGCAGGATTTGAATGCCGGGAACATTGTTCGGCCTCATTACAGGGAGAAACTCGCCATTAGGAAGTTGGAAGAGAGGCGATGGGATATGTATTCGAACGGGAATGGGAATGGGATTGCTTTTTCGAGTCCCCGGAATGGGATTCATGGCTCTAGTTGGCCACACAGTCTTCAGGGTGTGAAACAAGGGGTAAACCCGACTGAAATTTACATTTCTCAGAGCCCGGGGAGTAATAATATTCAGGAGCTTGTTAATGGAGTGAGGGAAGATTTTCGGCTGAACAATTACCAGCCGCAGAAGCAGGTGCAAATGCAAATTGACTTCTCAGGGGCTGCTTCAAGGTCTACGGTGATTAACCACAGACCGATTAGCGCCGAGTCTGAGCATTCAGATGTTGAAGCTTCATGCAAGGAAGAGCGACCAAGCACAGCTGATGAGAGGAGGCCGAGGAAACGGGGGAGGAAGCCTGCGAATGGGCGAGAAGAGCCCCTCAATCATGTCGAGGCTGAGAGGCAGCGGCGTGAGAAGCTGAACCAGCGGTTTTATGCTTTAAGAGCAGTTGTGCCCAACATATCTAAGATGGACAAAGCCTCCTTGTTGGGAGATGCCATTGCTTACATTAATGAGCTTCAGGCAAAGGTTAAGGTCATGGAAGCGGAAAGGGAGAAAGTCGGTAGCTGTTCAAGAGATGCAGCATCAGCGGCTATGGAAGCTAATAACCCAGATATGGAAAATCAGATAAGAGTTCCTGATGTTGATGTTAAGGTTGTCAATGATGAGGTTATAGTTAGAGTAAGCTGCGCTTTGGATTCACATCCTGCATCAAGAGTCATTCAAGCCTTCAAAGAGGCACAAATCACTGTTGTTGAGTCAAAATTCGCTACCATGAATGACACTGTGTTTCATACCTTTGTAATCAAGTCAGAAGGATCTGAGCAGCTAACCAAGGAAAAGTTGGTTGCAGCATTTTCCCGGGAAGCCAACTCCTTACGGACGTTATCATCAGTTGGTGGTTGAAGAAGACTTGTTACTAAAGTAGAGCATAGGGATTCTATTGAAGAACTCGTTTAAAAGAAGTTTCTTCAAGAGTTTTTGATATACAGCAGCAGATCCTAAAAAGGACAGCAGTGTCTGCTAGTAGAAAAATAACTATCTGTTGACCAAGTAGTGCAGCAAATTTTCTGTGATTTGTTTATAGCAATACATAGTTTGTCGCAAGTATTCTTGCAAGGTGGATGGATCAAGTTTGTAAGTTTAACCTCCTCTTCCATCGATGGGTATGAAGAAGCTGATAAATTTGTTTTGTTTTTTCTTCCCTTTTTGAAGTGTTAGTTTTTACTGATCTTTTTTGTTCTTTATGTAGTTCTTTGCTTCCTTAGCATTGTTATTACTACTACTATATTCTTTGTGTTGAATATCAACTTTACAGCAACTCCTTTGCTGATTGTATTATCTGAGAAACTAAAATGAAGTTCATATATGGATACAATGACTTATTCAATTACTGTTCATGGCTGGTTTGTCCACAGGTTGCCCATTCCTTTTTTTTTTTTTTTTTCTT
The DNA here is from genome assembly GCA_002914845.1 of Trema orientale. Classification (NCBI taxonomy): domain Eukaryota; kingdom Viridiplantae; phylum Streptophyta; class Magnoliopsida; order Rosales; family Cannabaceae; genus Trema; species Trema orientale. Next base: position 1,431,055 of record JXTC01000033.1, read on the forward strand.
CCTTAAAAATTTTTACTTTTTTTTTTTTGTTTTTTTTTTTCGCCTGTTGTTTGGTTAGATTGTGTTTATCATAGGCTGTAGTTGAAAACGACTTAAATCTTCACCAAAACGTGTTTCTAAGTCAAGAACTGTCTTAGTACCATGAAATGATATAGGAAAACTCCGAAAACTTGTGCCGAATAAGCTTTTGTCATTGGATGAAATTTGGTTATATGTCGGTTCAGTGTTGATGGACAAGCCATGCTTGACATTATTTCTTTTTTCATAATTGACATAATAATATCTTAGTCATATTCATAGTACTAGTAAAATTGGTAACCGATCTAAACGTTTTTCTCGTTGTTTCTCTCAAGTTTCAATCATACTGTTTTTCTCTTTTGCCTTTTTTCGACACTAGGTCGCATGTTTTTCATGTGGGCTGCTATAGAGTATGGAGCATTAGTAGAAGTTGGTGCTTAGATTTATTAGTCTAATTCAAGCAATAAAGATGTGCAAACTTGTACTGGTTTTTTTTTTTTTTCCCACCCTAATAAATGTTAGTCTTCTTGTTAAAGGAAGGTTTTGGCTTAGGCATGGGGCACATGATAAAAAGGGTCTTGTTCTCAAATTCTAGGCCATCCCTTTCTAACATTTCTTCTTTTGATAAAGTTTTTCAGGTATCTCAAACCACACTAGCAATGAAAATAAAAAATAAAAAAATTGTTAGGAACTGGAATAGTTACCAATAACCGAAGATCAGTAATGGAATAAAGCAAGATAAGGGCATTTGTACAAGAATATATTAAGCATCGTACAAGAGTTGTGGTCCAATTGTATCCGCGTTGCCCTTTATTAATGTTGTTTTCAAAAACGTTTCATGTTTTGGACACCTCTAATTTCAGCCAATGAAGAAGCAAATACGGGAAATCATGTGCTGCATGTGTACCCTTTTGTAAGAGGCTAAAAAGTAAGACACTTTTGACAATTAGGCCATCATAAAGAGCGTGACAAAGGCTAGTATCTATATATACATATCTTTATATGCTTTTATTTATATACTATAATTATATACACATCCTAATCATGCAGATAAACAGTTAGTTAATATGTGTACCTCAAGAAACCCATGTCTAAACGGCGTCGACTTGAAAGTCTTGAGTCTTTTACGTGCTGTTCAACGCTACCATAGCTAGGCAAAACGCAGATATTTTCAAACTGACTATTGTCGTTTGCGCCCCAAAACGCAAACACGTACGTGAGGTTTCAATTTCATGCCCACCACGAAAAGTGGTGCTTTATTTCTTTAATTTATTATTATATTCTTTTGGTATCACATTTCTAGTTTGGTTTTGTTGAAAAATGGAAAATTGCTGAATCATATGAGATACAAATAGAGTGACGGCAAGTTTGAGCACGCTTTTGGCATTTTGCTAATTTTATGGACATTTTGTTCTATCGATCATTTTTGAAGCTTCTTTCCGCCTTTTGTAGGTGCTGAAAATTGAATACCCACATGGTAGGGAATGACCCCATTTTTGAAGGCTCCGTTCTGCTTTTGGCGTTTTCCGGAAGACCCATGTGGAAGGACACACGGATGAGTCTGTACTCTCTAGTTAACAAGAAAAAAATTGTACTAACATCAAATTGCGCGTAAACTAGCAAAAATATTATTACTATTTACTAGAGAGCGTATAAATTACTTAATATGATGTTGAAACAATATCAAATCAAATATTAATTAAATCATACTCCGTGTCGAGGTATATTATATAGACAATCTACCTCATGATGGATATATATACTACACGAAAATTTTATATCGGTACGTTATCCTCTGTCTTATAACCAGAAGAAAGATAAACGAATAAAAAAGACTCCAAGGGGCCGTTTGTTTCGCCCATTCCATTCCATTGGAATGGAAAATTCATTTGAATGGGTGTTTATTTCAACAATTCTAAATTTTCCATTCAAATGGTCTTTTGGAATGAGTGTTTGTTTTAACAATTTAGTTTTTCCATTCAAATGGTTCATCAGTCACATCAACTATTTGAATGGATTTTTGTGTCTTGGATAAGAATGGAGGGAAAGAGGTATTTTTGAATGGTCCATTCCAATACTCCCATTCTAATTATAACTCATTCCACTATTTTTTCCATTCAAATGTCTTCCATTCCAATTATAACCCATTCCATAATTTCCATTCAAATACACACATTCAAATAGGCGAACCAAACGGGGCCCAAGTTTACATGATTTTACATTGCCATTGTTTATACACTAAGAGAAGCTTGGTGGGTTGTAAGCACACTCCTTCGTGCAAGAGTCGTGCGGATTCTAATTATAGTCATTAATGTATGGTCTGAGCATATAGATAATGAGAAAAGGACATGGATAGGACTAATTTGGACGAAAATGTCTTTTTGTGTATTTTTTAAAAATGATATTTTTAAAAATGTGAAAGACGTCTTGATTTAATGTATGAGTTTTTTGACTATGAAAAAATATAGGTCAAAACGTCATTTAACACTCTTAAAAATATCACTTTTAGTAAAATACACAAAAAAAAAAAAAATTGGCCCTAATTAGTCCTATACATGTCATTTTCTCTATAGATAATCCATTTGAGCCACAGCCGTTACAGTGTGGTCAGGGCATTATATATACAAGACGGAATCATACATTACATGGAGAGCTACACTTATCAACTCTAAGAGCCCTTTTCTTAAATGAAAAAAAATAAATAAATAAAATATTGTTTGGCAGTGGGACAAAGAAAACCCATATTTTAACTGAAGTCTCCTGGTAGTGTGTACAGCACAAATTCAACAGTCAACACATGCACATGATTAGTTCACAGGAGATAGGATCTAACAAGGAATATTTAAAAAATTGGGTTTGTCCAGATATTTCAGGAACTGAAAGTATCTGACCAGTTTTTAACGTTCCCAAATTTGGGTTTGGTAAAGCACGTTTCAGGCACCCATTATAGAAAATCTAAGCCCTTATATAATCGACTCAAATTTCCAATGATTAATACCTAAAATAGAATAAGGTCACTACCCTGCATTTCAGCCTAAGCAAACTTATAATTTCTTTTCCTTGTCCAAAAAAAAAAAAAAAAAAAACTGAGAAATAATAAATTGAAAATTATTACCTCGTTTACCAGCAGATAAAAGTATCCAGCTGAATGACTGCCCAAAGAAGAAAAATTTGTTTAGCAGCATTAAATTGAGTGCTAGTGAGTTATATTGGATAATCATTGAGTGCTAGACCTAGTGGTTGGTAAAGGGCGATCAATACTGTTCAGCTTCAGTACCTACTCATAGTCTTCCCTTTACAAATCAGCATATAAATGCTAAAAAGAAACTAACAACATATATGGGAGGCACTATGCAATCTCACCATATCTAAATCTAACCCCTCCAAAAATAAATAAATAAATAAAAGGAGTAACGCTAGAGATATTTGATTTTTACACAAAATAAAAACTTACATAAAATAATGTGACATGATTTAAAATAACACATAGTAACTTTGATTTTGTGATTTACAAGTATAAATATGAAAAAAAATAAATAATTAGAAACACAGCCCAATATCACCAAGCGAAGCTAATAAATTGGAACAAGCTAGAGCTTCTAATTTTTCTTTTTTCCTCTCTTGAGAATAAAAAATAAAAAAAATTATAAGATCGGTTTGAGTTGGCCCTTAATGTAATCCAATTGTTATTTTTGTATTTTACAATTTTTTTTCCCCTTGAGAAACTAGTACTACAACTGTGAAGCAGCTAGCGACTTGACAAACACTAGATACTAGTTCGTAATACCAACCCCACAACCGTGAAGCAGCGACTTGAGAACCAAAAATTTATTATAAGTAACACTCTTATTTATTTATTGAAAAAGAAATATATTTTAATTAGGCACAATAATGCTTTGCTTAATTACAAGAACAAGTCCGCGGTATTAAGCTTGGCCTCAGCACAATTATTGTTTTTGATGAAATAAAAATGGCCATTCTCTGGGGCACGTCTAAAATCATAAACTTATTTATTAGCTTCAATCTAAAGCAGCTTCAGCTCCACAGGACCACAATTTTGTTCTTAAGAAAAAATATATTTAACTTCTCATAAGCACTGTACCTAATGAGAGAAATTTTTTGACCATTTATGGTTATTCTTTTTTTTTCCCCCCTAAAAAGTAAATGGTAATAGGTCTCGCAAAATAGGTTCATGGACTAATGGGCCGTGGCCCATGGGTTTGGGATACTTCAGTTGGGCTCCTTCGAAAGAGCGCGTGTGTGCCACGTTCCATGGGAGGTGAGAGAAGTGAGAGTGTGGAACTCATAGTCTATCTGGGCAAGCATCGCAAACATTGGGACCGACGGACGGGACACCCATCATTATGGCACTATTGGAATTTATCCGATCTAGACCGTAGCTTTATAAGTACCCGACAGAATTCGCCACGCGCCTCTCTCTCTCTCTCTCTCTCTCACATACGTAAACAGCATCAAATTTTTCATTAAAATTACGAATCTACCACTGACGTTTGAACATTTGAACAACACAGACAGAAGTCAAGAGAGAAAAAAAGGGCTCTCTCTACTCGAAACAAGAGAGCTGAGCGGTGAGGACACAAGAATCAGCGGCCATGTCCAAACTTAACCCAAACCCTCCAGTAATTTTCCCTTCTTTCTCTTTTGACCTTCATTTTTATAAATCAAGTTTCTATTTTTTTTTTGTTAGAATTTTTTTATGCATTATTTCTAATTCGTATGAGATGGATATTATTTCAATAGCATATAAAGAATAGTGAAAGAAATAAAAATAAACTAATAGGACATACTTGGGTATGTTAAGATTTGAAATGCCATGAAGTTTCTATCCTGGATTTTGGATTTTGTGGTCTCTCCATACTCGTTCCTGTTTTAATTATTGAAACGGGAATGTTGAACTAGGTAATGTGGAGTATGTGACCTATAAGTTGCAACAAATGCATGCACCAAATTGGTAACTTGGGTTTTTCAAGTGAGAGACTTGCTCTTGATTGTGTGGTTATAAGTAGTTGCATGTGAACAAAATTGGGTACAAGAATCTAGTATCCTTACTCCCTAATATTGTGAATGTAGTATTACCAGTTTGATGATTATTTGTGGTTATTGTGCCTATCGATGAGATGCACGGTGTGTTGAAATGGGGAAATCAGGCAACTGTTTGCTGCAAGAACTTTCGACGTTTTAAACGGGCAACAATGAATTCACTTGCGGTTAATTTTGTTTTGGCAGATGTAGCTAGGTTTTGAAGACAATTAGAGATCCACTGTGACATGATCTAAGATTAATTCAGTAGATTACCCACATTTTATCCATATCAAAGAACTTTAGTGGCCTTGTACTGTCTTTCTCAAAGCCTCCTGAGAGCTCGATTTGTCTTCTATTTACAGCTAAAAAACTGACTCAGGGGGGAAAACAGGATATGAATCATTTATTCAAATGCCTATAATTGGCAAATTTCATCCTTTTCATGATTGTGCTGTTATATGCTAGTGACATAAAGAAGAATATAGCAACTTTTGTTCAAAATATCTCATGTTCATATAGATCTGATAGTTGTTGTACTGGTGTCTGCAGGAACTTAAGAATTTCTTTTGAGTCCTACTTTCTGGTTAAACTTATTATTCATTCATTACCTTATTTCAGCAATGCGTTTACCTTCAGGACAATTTGCATAGCTTGGAGACTATAAATAAGCGACATGAGGACAATCTTAAATTTCTCACAACTCAGGCAAATCACTTGGATGAATCGATACTTGATCTGCAAGGTCTAATAACTGCTCAATGATGCAGACTTTGTAATGAAATATATATATATATATATATATTTTATAATTTTCCATCTTGCTAAATCTACATGGCTCGAAGTGTTAATAGAGCCAAAATATCGCTGGAATTTAGTGCTTTTGTCTATCTTGTCTTACTAGACTATGTTACCATCAAATTCTTCTTTGCCAAACTTGTATTCAGTGAGCCTCGGAAAGTATCATTCGGCGAACGGAGCTGGAACAGCAAGTGAAAGTGGCACATCTTGCACCGAAGAGGAAACAGTGGAAAGGATACTGAAGCTAGAAAACTCTGCAGCTGGCTTATTATGCTGGCTAAATTCTCATCACACGACTCAAGGGTTAGATTTGGGATTTACCAAGGATGTCTTGGGTATTGTTGCTACTCTTGCCAGAGTTGAAGATGATAATCTTAGCAGGTTAGCATTTTTCATTGGCCTCTTCTTTCTTCTAACCAGTGAAGAATGTAGTGAACCAGGGCCAGATTCAGAATTTTACAAATATTTTTCTTCCAGCTCTTTGTTAGATGTTGGCCCAAAATAAAATAATGGATGTTCGTCCAAAATAAATGATTCACCACAAGGGATAAGTAAGCCTTTTTTTTTATTACTTGAGGAAAGATTGCTAACTGACTTGCTTCTCTGCTGTTATGAGCTAGGCTTTTGTCAGAGTACTTGGGAATGGAGACCATGCTAGCTGTTGTTTGCAGAACATACGAAGGAGTTAAGGCTTTGGAGAGGTACGATAAAGAGGGCAATATAAAGAGTAGCTCGACGGAAACTTGTCTACATGGGATTGGATCTTCTGTGGGCAAAAAAATTAGCGGGCGCTTTCTTGTCATATGCCTTGAAGATTTGAGGCAAGTACTTAGTCTAATGCTTTTGTCGGAATTATTGTACCTGTGATGTGAAATGAAATTAGTGATATCTTAGGGTACATTTGGTATAGGATTCGAATCTTATTCTTCAAATCCAGAAACAGCTTTTATATAGAAAGTTAGAAGGATAAATGTTTTATCTTTCCAATTTTCTACATGAAAGCTGTTTCTGGATTTGAAGAATAGGATTCGAATCCTGTACTAAACGCGCCTTTATTTTTTTGTTTTCAGACAATATGCTGGTGAATTTGTCGCTGATGATCCACAAAGGAAACTTGCTATTCCAAAGCCAAAATTACCAAATGGGGAGTGCCCTAACGGGTTTCTTGACTATGCAGTGAACTTGATCAATTTGGACAGTAGAAACCTGTCTTTTGTCACAACCAATGGACAAGGTCTTAGGGAGACTCTCTTCTACAGCCTCTTCGCTCGGCTGCAAATCTACAAAACCAGAGTTGAGATGTTACAGGCTCTCTCATGCATAACTAATGGAGCCCTCTCTTTAGATGGTGGGATGATTAGAAAGTCAGGTGTATTCTCCCTCGGAAGTCGGTTAGTTTAAGACATACAAATACAATATTCCAAAACGTTCGTGTCTTTCGTTTTTTTTTTTTTTTTAAATAAAAAAATAAAAAAAAATAAAGGTGCCCTTTCGTTTCTACTGAGTGTTTCTAACAGTTTCCAATCCGCCTGTTATTCTCTGTCGATTCACCTCTTTGATAGGTACTTTTTCCTTTATGTCGTTCGCAAATGCGTTGTTCTAGCACCTGAATTTTGTTTCTCTACTTGGTATTCAGGAAAGATGTAGAGGTGAAGTTTCCTGTGGTGGCCTCAGGTGAATCTGTACCTGCAGACTACATTAAATCTGAAGATATGATCCGGATGATGAAATGGGAACGTACTAATATGGCTGGGGATATGAGAAGAGAACAAGAGTTACTGGAGTGTGCTAAAGCCAACTTCAAAGGACAAGCATGATTTTGTGATTTTCTTAAGCATGTGCAGCCTGGATAACAGAAAAACTGGAACTATGCAATGAAATTCCAATGACATTTTACTTCTTTCTCCCGTAAAGGTTTTACATTTACGTATCTGATGTAAGCTTGTTGCTTTCACAAATTGATATCATCACTCCGTCCATCCAAAATCAAATTACAGCAAAAAGATTCCTAATTCAGTGAAACAGTACAGATGTAAGTGAAATATTTTACATAACGCTAAGCTGAGTTCATCTTGATTTGGTTAGAACTTGGTCCACACTGGCGTCCTAATAAACTTACTAAAGTAAATTTTAATTGGGCACAATAATCATAATCATCGACTATTATAAACAATTATGTCATTTATATCCACATTTTCCAGGCTTTGAAACCCTTGTCCTGTCTTTCCTGGCATTTTTTCAGTGTCTAACCAAATGGCTTGCTCACTTGCCTTGCAAGAGTATTCACCTTTACAATAATTGCAATTTGCAAATTGCTTCAACCTTCAGGTACTTGGTCCCCCGGCATCGTTTCTTCTAGGTTCAATTTTGAAATGCTTCAACACTAAATATCTTCGTTGTGTTCTACCTCCAACGACATGGGCAGGATTATTCCAACTCCAACTAGCCGAGTATGGACAGCCACGGGGACCGCCCAAAAACTGGGAAGAGACAACTGAAGGTTACTCACTAGCTTTAACATCGCCATCAACTCCCAATTCATCAGAATCAAGGTTCTCAAGATCCACATTCTTAGGTTCAGTTTACTAAATATATATATATATATATAAACAAGATACAATTAGGAACTGTAATAAGGTTAGTAACTCTTAACAAATGAATCACTAACGATTAGTAACCTGAAATTTTGGGACTGAGTACAAGAGGGTGACTGTGAGGGGAAAAAGAAAAATTGAGTAAGGAGAACTAATGAAGGGCATTTCAATTATCAGAAAAGCTATGGGCCTATTCGAAATAGCTTTTGCCTTCTCTTTTTAAAAAAGCAAAAACAAGACTTATGCATCTAGTAAATCAACTATTGGCAGCTCCATCAACCATGTTGACCTCTGCATTGGCAGGCAAAGATCCATTATCCTCGTTCCTCTTCTCCACGAACTCCTTGTCACGTTTCCAAGTCTTACTGCGACAATTTTGTGAAATATGCCCCTTCCTACCACAATTGTGACAAACTTTGTTATCCATCTCCAAATCTCGCTTCTTCGAATGAAAAAAGTGCGGTTTCGGGTATCTCATCCCTGAAACATTTTTGTCAGGTAAATTATTATAGCCCACCAGATCAGGCACTTTTTGCTTGCACTGGTTGCGCAACTCTTCTTCAACACCCAAACGATTCATCAACATCCAAAAAGGCAGATACTCCTCACACATCAACTTCACATAGAGGTCCTTCCAAGATGGCGGAAGTTTTGAGATGATAACACTAACATGAAACCTCTCCTCAATCGGCATACCAGCAGCAACAATTGAATCAGCAATATTATTGATTTCTTGAACTTGTTCCAATACTGATTTTTCCTCGACCATCTGAAATTCAATGTATTTTTTAACTTGAGATCTCTTTGGTCCGTATTCCTCACAAAGATAAGCTAATTTTAGCTCTTCCCACAGTTCTTTGGCCGTCATAGTCTTTTTCGAGTATAAATTAAACAGATTATCAGATAGAGAGTTCAAGATGTGGCAAAAACACATATAGTCATCGTTAAACCATTTCTGTTCAGCAGCCTTTGCTCGATTGATTTCTTGAATACTTGCTTCTGGGCCTAGTGTTACGCTTGTGCACATCTCAGTGAGGACATATTCAATCTTCAGTTGCTTTAGCAAAAGTTCCATCTGTTGTGCCCAAACTTGATAGTTCTTCCCATCAAAGCGGCCAGTCTCAATGCGAAGTTCACAGGGATGATCATCAGTTGTCGAATTAGATACATCTTCAGTTTGTTTACCATCAAGTTCGGATCTACATCGTATTGGCTTTATGTCATTAGTCATAAATCACTTAAGCAAATGTAATCAAAGACCAATTACTTGTATCTACAGACACAAACGATTAAAACTCAGCAATGACTCCAAACATCAACACTAGACTCTCTCACCTTAACTTTGAATCCATTTTCCTAATAACTTCTTCGATTGCAGGGACACTTTTTCTAAAGGCAGACCATTGTTCTGCTGACAGGCTAATTCCTGAAAACATAACAGAAGAGGACATTTCGGCATAAGTACAAATCCTTGCTTGAGCATTAAAAATACAAGAAAGCAACCAATTACTAGAAATTTCAAAAGCCATGAACAAGCTTTCTAGCGTAGGTTGTCGAACGACATTTAACTTATTAGCAACAAAGAGCGAAAACCGACTTAATTTCAAGAGTAAAAGTGAAACACTGAGCAGTACATACCCAACTAATGAAAAATTCAATTCCAGCTAGTGAAAAATTCAAAAATATCCTAGTCTAACTTTAAACGAACTTGAATCCTCGAAACTTTACCCGACGCAGAATGTGATTACTAGAAGATGATTCTATCTTTTGGCAAACAAAAGCCCAGTCTTTGAAATAATACTTATTATGGTCCGGAAAACAAGTACAAAAGCATATACGAAATTATAAAAATCAAGCGATATCAATTAATTCTCATCGAAATTCGTTTCAACATACTTATAAACTGAAATCTAACTACGCATAGTAGTTTTGTTTTCGTATCGGTAGTAAAACAAAATCAGTATTGTACTCGCTCCTGCATATATTTAATAGGATTAGGATATAATACAGCATCACCTTTGCCAGAAGGAAGTTGCTTTCCATCTTTACGATAAAACTCCCTGATTGAGACCAGAGTTTTCCCTCTGAAATCATGAACCATTACATTCCTCTTCTCTGACAACTATAACAACAATACAATAAGCTCTCAACATTTAGGAAAGTAAAACAAGCTAGTCACTCAATCACTCATAAAATTCAGACTTCTTTTAAAAAATAAATAAATAAATAAATAAAACTAACCTTTTTTTTTTTTTGTGGGGGGAAGGGGAAGGAATTAAAAAACCTAACTTTGAAATTAAGAAAGAAACCCACATATATAGATATTTTTCACCTTGCAAATAAAGCGATCACCGCCCTCATTGTTCCTCTTCTCCAGCACCAATTGCTCCTCCGAGACGAGAAATTTCTCGACCGTGCTCCTCACCAACGTCTTGTACTCCGCCCTCTCGGATAGATCGATTCCGAGTCGCTCCGACGCCGCCGCTCGGACCTTGAATTCAGTCGCCTCTTCCAAATTCGTCTTCTTTAGGATCTCCACCACTGTTTCCTCAATCTTCCGAACCCTTTCTGCCTCCATTTTCCCGCTAGAAATGAAACAAAGAAAAATATATATATATATACATATATGCTGAAGCTTTTGAGTATTTGAGCTCGAATTCGAATTAGTAGTCCTGCAAGAACTTTTGGCAGAAAGATGACCCACTCACTACTTCGACCGCAAATATAGAAAGAAGGGGCAGCAAAAAGAAACAGGTTCCACCGAGATTTGAACTCGGGTTACTGGATTCAGAGTCCAATGTCCTGACCACTAGACCATGGAACCATTTTTCGCTAACCTCAGGTTCTATTTTCTGTATAACTGTCTAATTGATAACTGTCTAATCTTTTTTTTAATCTCTCTCTTCTTTTCCTTTTTCATGTCTGAGAAGAAAAATATATGTGTAATATATATATAGGTTGCAATTCAGTAGGTTTTTTTTTTTTTTTTTTTTTTACTTATGTGTAGATATTTTTTTTTTTAGACGTTGGATTATCATCTAAAAATAATCCAACGGTTATAATGAAATACATAAAAAGACATGTATCATTAATGCTATTTCTTTTTTTTATTTTTTATTATAAAAAATAAAAAAATATCTATGATAAATTTTCATTGATCAAAATAATACTTATATATAGGTAAAAAAAAAGAAAAAAAACCTACCAGATTGGTGCCCATATATTATATATATCATAGTTAGAAGTCACGGTCATGCACTTTATACTTAATAGCCCATATATATTATAGTTAGAAGTCACGGTCATGCACTTTATACGTAATTATGGTTACGTGTGTTACATGGCCCATACATGCAAATTCCGTTTCTTTAAAGTAGAGACCTTCGAAAGGCCATTTAAAATCCCTTCAAATAAAAAAAAAAAAAAAAGGAAAAGAAAAGCCATATAAAATAACATGCTCACCAAACAACCCACCTAAAAACATAAAAAATGAACTAGAAACCAAATACTTGGAACCTGTACATGTAAAGTGTATGTTAAAACAAGCCTATTTATAGAGTTGTCGTCCATATATATATATATATATATATTCGATAAACAAGCAAAGATTTTCATAGAAGTGGGAAAATAGAACTTTGTAACCAAATGTTGAAAGATATAATATTGTCTTTGTATTAATGGAGTTAGCAACCTTTGCTATCACTATTCTCTTTGCAGCTATTCTTGCCCGTACCATCCATCAGAGGCTAACTAGTAAGACTAGTAGAAGGTTTCCTCCAGGCCCACCTAGATGGCCGATTGTTGGCAACCTTCTTCAATTGGGCAAGCTTCCTCATAGGGACCTGGCCTCTTTGTGCAACAAATATGGGCCTCTGGTCTACCTTAGACTCGGTAGCGTCGACGCCATCACCACCAACGATCCCGACACCATACGCGAGATACTTCTCCGGCAAGACGAGGTGTTTGCCTCCCGGCCACGAACTCTCGCCGCCGTGCACTTGGCCTATGGGTGCAATGACGTGGCGTTAGCCCCACTAGGCCCACAATGGAAGCGAATGAGGAGGATTTGCATGGAGCACCTCCTGACAACAAAGCGACTGGACTCATTTGCAGCCCAGCGGGCCAACGAAGCCCAGCATCTCGTGAAGGATGTTTGGGCCCGGTCCCAAACTGGTAAGGCCATAGACCTGAGGGAAGTGTTGGGTGGATTCTCAATGAACAATGTGACTAGGATGTTGCTTGGGAAGCAGTACTTTGGGACAGGATCAGCAGGCCCACAAGAAGCAATGGAGTTCATGCACATAACCCATGAGTTGTTTTGGCTATTGGGCTTGATTTATTTGGGTGACTACTTGACAATTTGGAGATGGGTCGACCCTTACGGGTGTGAGAAGAAAATGAGAGAAGTGGAGAAGAGAGTGGACGATTTTCACGTAAAGATTATTGAAGAACACCGGAAGAGGAAGGCAAGAGAGGGCAAGAGAACGGGAAGTGAAGGAGAAGAAAATGGAGATGAAATAGACTTCGTAGATGTTTTGCTATCTTTGCCTGGTGAAGATGGAAAAGAACATATGGATGATGTTGAAATCAAAGCTCTAATTCAGGTGAACATCTTGTTCTTTTTTTTTAAAAAATATAACATTTCAATTCAATTTCTACGTATTTCACTTCAATTCTGCAACTTGAACTATTGATAGAACAGTTGTGTTTTGGTCAAACATGTCTAACCAATCACAATAATTTATATATGCGAGTCTCACACGACGAGATTCACCGAAATAGACAACTGTAATTGAACAATCACAATACACGCGACTGTTGCTAGCATAACTCTTAGTTAGAATTAACAATTGATTTAAAAGTCATATTCTAGTTAATAGCTAATTAGCCATCTTGACATGTTTTTTCAGTAACTCGTTGAATATATTTAGGTATATATACACATCTAAAATATTATTTTTTAAGGGCCAATGAAGCTTAGTTCCATTTTTGGTTTTTGCTTATTGATTTTAGGATATGATCGCTGCTGCCACGGACACTTCTGCTGTGACCAATGAGTGGGCAATGGCGGAAGTGATCAAGCACCCGCGCGTCCTCCGTAAGATCCAAGAGGAGCTGGATTCAGTGGTTGGTCGGGATCGGATGGTGTGCGAATCGGACTTGGCCCACCTTAACTACCTGCGCTGCGTCGTACGCGAAACGTTCCGCATGCACCCAGCTGGACCGTTCCTCATCCCCCACGAATCCCTTCGCGCCACGTCGATCAACGGCTACCATATACCCGCCAAAACGCGCGTCTTCATCAACACTCATGGGCTGGGCCGAAACACCAAGATTTGGGCCGACGTCGAGGAGTTTAGGCCCGAAAGGCACTGGCTAGCTGATGGGAGCCGAGTCGAGATTAGCCACGGAGCCGATTTCAAGATATTGCCGTTCAGCGCTGGGAAGAGGAAGTGCCCCGGCGCGCCGCTTGGAGTGACTCTTGTTTTAATGGCTCTGGCTAGGCTGTTTCACTGCTTTGATTGGGCCCCACCAGAGGGAATGAGGCCCGAAGATATTGACACTACGGAGGTCTATGGAATGACCATGCCTAAGGCCCAGCCCTTGTTGGCTGTCGCCAGACCGCGTTTGGCTGATCATATGTACCACTGAAAGTTTTTAATTTCCTTACACGTCTGTGAATTTCCATGGCACTTATATATTTATAGTTCTATATATAATTCAGTGAAAATAAGGACTTTTTGCTATTTGAAGAAGTTGGTTCATTAGTAAATAATCAATCAGATTAACTTAGTATTTTTTCTACTGTTGCGATTTGAGGTCTCTATCGTTATTACTTATGAATTTGTGTGTTAAGATATAAATACAAAATTGGTGTAATGTCTCTCTCTCTCTCTCTCTCTCTTTTATTTTTTTTGAAGTAGAAGTGTAATTTCTGTTCATTGATGTAATGTCTCTTCTGGCCCTTTTAAATATGGTCCCAAAATAAGACATTCTTTTTTTTTTGTATCTATACTTTTTTTTTAAAAAAAAAAACTGAAACTATATATCTCTTTTCGATACTAATGAAATATATAGGTTGCCAATCTAATATGTATTTTTTTTAGCGTTGGATCATCATCTAATAGTGATCCAACGGTTATAATAATGTGTATGAAAAGACGTGCATCATTAATGCTATTTCTCTCTTTTATTTTTTACTCTTAAAAAATATGCAAAATAAGTTTTAATTGACCAAAACGATACCTATGTATAGGTAAAAAAAAAAAAAAACCTACTAAATTGGTGCCCATATATATACACACATATATACAATATTAGGCCCAAGATTAAAACCAAAAAAAGAGTCAATAGTACAAATGGTCCTTGAACTATTTAACTTGTGGCAATTTGGTCCTCAAAGTTCTAATTGTGGCAATGAAGCTCCTAAATTTATCAAATTGAAGCAATTTAGTCCCTAAAACTATCCAAATTGAAACATTCTATTAAATTTTTGATCAAAAAGGCAAAAATATATGTGAGAAGTATGTGGTAACATCTGAATGTGTATTTAAAAAGTAATTTGAGAATTTTAAATATAAAAATAAATAATCATAAAAAATAGTCACAGTTCTAAGAACTTCAAAAATGCATATAATATATTTTTTAGGCGGGCGCGTCTACAGTAGGGGCGCCCCTACGTAGGGCCCTGTCTATTTACCGTTGGATGGGAATCTGTATATAAATAAATTTTCCACAGATTCCCGTTATTCCCCACAGATTCCTATCCAACGATAATTAAAGTATGACCCTACGTAGGGACGCTCCTACCGTAGTCGTCCCCTTTTTAGGCACTCCAAATATTTTGTTTAGATTATTTTTCTTTAGATACACTTTCAGATATTATAACGTACTTTTCACTCATATTTTTTGTCAAAAATTTAAAAACATGTAACAAATTTAAAAGTTTAAGACTTAATTACATAATTAGAATTTTGAGGACCAAATTATCACACACCGGATTGTTAAGGGCCATTTGTCCCATAAAATGAAACAAAAAAAAAAAAGAAATTAATTAACCGCTAGAAATTGCAATAAAAGCTGACAAGTGACAAGGCACAGAAAGCAAGATATTTGGACAGGCAGATAAGGCGCGCAGTGTTTGTTGGGCTAAAAGGAATATTTCTTTAATTTTTTGAGGGTATTAAAGGAAAGCTTTTTCTATTATCTCGTAATGCTTTAAACTTCAACCAACATGTGCTCAAGTTATTACCAAAAATAAAAAATAAAGAGCAAGAAAAGGGTGAAAAAAAAAAAAAAAGCGAAACACAAACATGTTCCACCTAATAGTAGAAAGACGAAATGAATTGACAAGTTTTTTTTTTTTTTTTTGGGTGATTTACTCAACAAAAATAAATTAAAGAAATGAAATATATCGACGAAAAATCAGACGTACAAGCTTTGTTCCAAATTAATGAATCATCGGTTTCAACAACGGAACCGTTACGATCCACCAAATTCCACCCTTTTTTAAATTCGACCAAATAAATAATAAATTTACGTCTTTATTACCAAGCAAACCAAATCTGTGTGCGCACCAAGTTTTTTTTGCAAATATAACAAACAAAGAAATTACTTATTTGACTTAGACTCATTTAATTTTTCTTTTCTATTTTTTTGAATTTTTATTTTTATTTTTTTGGTTTCGGATGAATCGAATTTATGCTTCAATAAATTGTAGCTTTCAGGCTGGTTCTATGGAAAAATAAAAAATAAAAAATTTGAGGGTAGTTGTCATTTCTTAGGTAGCTCTTACATAATAAAATCAGAGCCGTTGATCAATAGCGTTAATATGGAGTCGCCGGAAGATCGACGGTGCAACAGAACCGGCGGTTCCAAGTGGCGGTGCAGCGAAGCGGCGTCGTTTGGGAGGTCCTACTGCGAGAAGCACCTGGGGCAGCAGATGGCGAACCAGAGGAGGAAGAGGCTTCAGCGAGAGACCAAACACCTCGACGAGTCATCCAGCCATGGCGCTGACGTCAGCAACCCGAAGGCGAAGAAGAAGGCGAAGGCGATTGATGGAACGGACGGCGAGCCGAGTGAGCCCGAGCTGGATCGGATTCAGGTGAGTCAACTCCACGGCAAATTCAGTTCCGGTAAGCGAATCAAGAAATGTACCGTACGAGAGGAAAAGTTAACGGAAAAGGTAAACCTTTATGTATATATTATGTTGGAATTGAAATTGAAATTTCATGCTGAAATTTTTAGCTTATTTTTTCTTTTGAAAAAAAAAAAAAGGAAAAATCGATTAAGAACAAGGATCGGGCGAGTTTGATGTGTCATCAGTGTCAAAGGAATGATAAGAGTGGTGTTGTTCACTGTGCCAATTGTGGAAGAAAGCGTTATTGTTATGAGTGTCTTGAGAGATGGTAAGTTAAAAATAATTTGATTTATTTTTTCAAAAGACCCAAATGGATTAAGCTTCAATAATGGTGGATAATATCTGTTTTAGTTCAAAATTAAGAGAGCTTAATTGGGGAAAAAAAAAACAAAAAACAAAAAACAAACTATAGGTACCCTGAAAAGACATGGGAGGAAGTTCAGAGTGCTTGCCCTTTTTGTTGTGGTAACTGCAATTGTAAAGCTTGCTTAAGGGAGGTCCTGCTTGTGAAGGTGAATGCTCTCTCTCTCTCTCTATTCGTCGGTATTGTTGACGTTGCTGTCGTCTTCTTTGTTTTGAAGTATTTGATTCTTGTCTTGACAGCCTTATCCTAAGGAAATTGATGCCGATGTGAAATTACAACGGCTGCAGTATTTATTGTATAAGGCTTTACCTGTTCTTAGGCATATTTATGCAGAGCAAAGTTCGGAATTAGAAATTGAAGCCAAAATAAAAGGTGGGTCTTGTATGTATTGTATAGAAATTTTACTTTCTCATTTGTTGAACTTCTTTTCTAAAATTTGTGTTGTCTTTGTTTCTCAGGTTCTGGTGTTCAAATGACAGAAAATGAGGTAGAAAGAATTAAACTGGACAAAAGTGAGCGTTTGTATTGGTAGGTTCAATAGCACTTCCCACCTCCTTTTGTGTCATCAATTATAATTTTATCGTTGTATTTTACAGATGTGGTAGTATGTAGGGATGGACTTGTTCTGAGATCAGCTATCTATTTCGCCATGCTCTTTTGCTATGTGCTTTGTAGTGTTTTAATATGTTATGACCATGCAAGTTGTATCTTATGGCAGCGACAATTGTAGTACATCCATTGTTGGTTTCTTTAGAAGCTGTACCAATCCAAGTTGTTCTTATGATCTATGCCTCACTTGTTGTCAAGAGCTAAGGGAAGAACGCCAACCGGGAGGTAAAGAAGCAGAAACATCTCGCCAAAATTTCATAGAAAGAGCTCATGGTCAAGCAACTGATGGAGAGGTGGATGCTATTACACAAAAGAAAAGATACGAGTGGGAGAGCCAAGTTGAGCCTGCTGTTGTTGATGTTTCTAGTAATATGTCTCGTCACTTTCCAGATTGGAGAGCACACACAAATGGTAGCATTCCATGCCCTCCGAAAGGGCGTGGAGGTTGTGGGATTGCGACACTGGAACTGAGACGGATTTTTAAAGCTAACTGGGTGAAGAAATTGTTAGAGAGTGCAGAAGAACTTACTACTAAACGCAAGTTGCAAGATGTTAATTCTTTAGAAGGATGTTCTTGTTGCCAGCCAAATGTTTCTAGGGAGAACAAAAATATACAATCTGAAGTGAGACTGGCGGCTTTCAGGAAAAATGGTCAGGATAACTACTTATACTGCCCTAGTGCCATTGACATCGCTGAGGATGAAATTGAGCATTTTCAGATGCATTGGATGAAGGGTGAGCCTGTTATTGTCAGAAATGTTCTTGACAAAACATCTGGTCTTAGCTGGGAACCTATGGTCATGTGGAGGGCTTTCAGAGAAACAGGTGCAAATGTTAAGTTCAAAGAGGAGACGCGAAGTGTGAGGGCCATTGACTGCTTGGATTGGTGTGAGGTCAGAAAGCTAAATTAATTCATTTGCACTAGAAATTAAGAATAAGTTTATCATATGTGTTGCTATGAGAACTTAAAATATTGACATTTATTTGCTCTGTAGGTTGAGATCAATATTCACCAATTTTTCAAGGGCTACTTAGAGGGCCGTATGCATAGGGGGGGGTGGCCAGAAATGTTGAAGTTGAAAGATTGGCCCTCATCAACATTATTTGAGGAGCGTTTGCCAAGGCATGGTGCAGAATTTACTGCAGCACTCCCCTTCAGAGACTATACTGATCCAAAATCAGGTTTGCTCAATCTTGCTACAAGACTTCCAGATGACTTACTGAAACCTGATTTAGGACCCAAAACATACATTGCGTATGGATTTCCCGAAGAGCTTGGTAGAGGTGATTCAGTCACAAAGCTTCACTGTGATATGTCTGATGCGGTAATAATTTCATGCTAAAGTATTTTATTTTAAGTTTACCCTGTAGATCTTGCTTTGGCTTAGTAGTGTAAGGTCCTTGTACGAAAGCTACTAGGTCAGCCTTGTTATATTCATTGCACGTCGGCGCATCTTGAAGATTGCTTTCCCTATTTGCTTCCTTGATTTGGCAATGAAACACTTTAGGTGAGCTAAGTGCTACTCTTGGCCAAATGTTGCATTTATTTTCTGGAAAAGTTGCAGGGCCAAGGAATATTGATATGTTAAGTATGTCAAAGTTAATTGTCCTCATGCCTCAACTTTTTGCAGCATATAATCTTTATAGGCACAAATGTGTCATTTATCCTCATGCCTCAAACTTTTTGAACACTATTATCTGTCTTCATTTACTGACTCTCAATCTGAGTCAAGATTTGCCCCTGCTTTATAAGGCTAATGCTCTCCTTTCAATTTGATGTATCTCTATTTGCACTTTCTCAGTAAAATTACTTAGCAACATTGCAAATGGGTTTTATGATTCTGGCTTTAGGTAAATGTTCTGACACACACAAGTAGGGTGAAGATTCCTCCCTGGCAGAGTAAAAGCATTAAAGAAATGCAGAAAGAATATGCAGTTGACCAGCATGAACTCGATGGTGAACATAAGAATGGACTTGAAGCATCGCATGATTGTGCTCAATATTCTAGTGATGATGTGGTGGGAAGGCCCAATGGGCAAGGTACTGTAGAGATTTCTTCTTCAGAGAATAATGGAGTTCATGATTTGGACTCAAGAGAGTCAACTCTTGACTCTAAAAAGATTTCACTTGAAACCAATGAAGACATCATCCATAGTGGCGCTGTTTGGGATATCTTTCGCAGACAGGATGTTCCTAAATTAATTGATTACTTGGAGAAACACAAAAAGGAATTTCGCCATGTCAACGACCTTCCTGTGAACTCTGTGAGTATTAATGCTGGTATTTTAAACCAGATAACAAAGGAGTTTGGTTGCTAATTTTGCATGTTATAGGTTGTTCATCCTATTCACGATCAGACTCTTTTCTTGAATGAGATGCATAAGAAACAACTGAAGGAGGAGTTTAGTAAGAAGCTTTCTGTATTTACTGAATCTTGATAAGTCGCAAGACTATTCGATAATGTCACTAATGCTTAATTTAATGCAGATGTGGAGCCTTGGACATTTGAGCAGAACCTTGGCGAGGCTGTTTTTATTCCAGCAGGGTGTCCTCATCAAGTGAGAAATAGACAAGTAAACAATCTTCCAATGAAATAATTTTCATTTCGGCAGGTTTGGAATGAATAGTCAACTGTCTTTTCTTCTTATTCCATACAAAATTCCTGAATGATGGTTAAAATTCTTGTGAGCTTCCAAAACACTCTTCACTGACCATACTTTTTTCCCCTTGATCTACAAAACAAGTTTGTTTCAGTTCTTTTATAACAAAAAGCAAAAATTCAGTTGGCAATTAAGGACTAGAAAATGGCTTAAGCCATCTACTAGCATATCTTGCAACTAGCTAGCATGTCCTTAACGACTCTCTATAACAGTCAACCTTTAAGGAACTGGCTGATTAATTACTTTCCTTATGTAGAATAATTTTTTCTTTTCTGTTTCCTTTCATTATTTTCACTTTTTTTTTTTTTACACAACGACTGGAATAGTCAGGCTATGGGAGAGTTTATTTCCCTTATTGTAAATCTACATTTGTAACTTCCTATTAACATCAGTAGATGATTTGTTCCTTGATAAAGGAGGGAGGTTTGAACCTTAAACCTCAACATTGGAGGTAGGGTGTGGTTACCAATACTAAGCCCGGGACCACAATAAATGAATTGTTTCATCTCGTATATAATCAGTTGTATGGTATTAGGTTTCAGGTCACCAAGACTTCCTCAAACAATATTTACTCATTGAGTGTTCTTCTTCCTCTTTTTAACCGATACAACATCTTATGTAACCTCTGAAAAATCTAAATCGTCATATCAGCCGTCTGTTTCTCATGGACATCATATCCTTCAAATTACTTCCTATGAACTGAACGGCCAAAATTATGTGTCTTGGTCATAATCTGTGATGTTCTTTTTGACGGGTAGAGGCAAGATGGCGTCGTTATATGGCTGTAGGATACCCGACTTAAAGGATCCAGAATATTACTAAATTTGGAATCCAGAATATTACTAAATTTGGATGCTGAGATCATGATGATGTCTTGGTTGATCAACTCAATGGAATCAGAAATAAGGCAATTCTTAGCGATGACCAATGAGGTTTGGGAGTGGGTGCTTACTTATTTGGACAAGGATAATGATTCTCAACTTTATGAACTGTAAGGAAAAGTCCAAACGACAACGCAAGGTAATATGAATCTGACCGCCTACTTTAGGATTATGAATCTTTTTTGGCAGGAGAAGGATATATTAAGGATTATAGCTGGAAGTGTGGAGATGATGCTGTGATTTACAAAGAGATTATGGAAAAAGATGTCTTTAATTTTATGGCAGGTCTGACTTTGCATTATAGGTCCTAGTTTTCTATACCTAAAAGTATTATTTCCTTGATGCTTTTATCCCAACTAAAAAGGGATACAATCCTTCCTATCAAAGGTTCTATTTTCTTCTGATGTCACCACCTCTTTTCAAGTGAAGAAATGTCTACTTGAGTTGGGTTAGGTTAGTTTTAGGATTTTTTTTGTCCCAACCCAAGGGCCTCAGTTTGAAAAAAAAAATATAAACCAGAGTAGTTAGAGAATTCCAATAACCCAAACTTCATTGGTTTGGGTTTTATTTTGTTATTTTTTTCACTTATTAAGAAATAGGCTTTTGAATCGTAATTTGATCATAAAACATTTGGTATTTTTGTTGTAGCCAATTTGGGCCTTGATATAGAACTTATAGTAAATAAATACTATCAAATATATACTAATGTAAACGAATCTCTTGGTGACTCTTTTAATAAATGTGTCCGCAATTTTCTTTTTAAATATGTGAAACTCGGTTGGGTTGGGTTATGTGAGTTGCGAAATTTGCAAGTTGCAACCCTTCATCCAACGTATAGTCTTGGTTTGGAGTAATTATAACCTGAAAAATACTTTCTTTTGTTTTTGTTGGGTTGTCGGGTCAGGCCGGTTGATGTACGCCCATAGGGAGAACGACAATAACGAAGACCAATTTTGAAATGTTTCATGACTAACTATTCCTGTGTTGATTCAAGTAGTGAGGGGGAGAATTCTCTCATCTGAGAGTTAAAGTGAAGAAGCACGAATTAACTCAACAAGAGTAAATCCTCCAAAGGTTTTCTCCATCCAAGGGAATGAAATCACCAAGAAATTGAAAATCAACTTCATGTGTGCTCTAGATGGAATAGAGAGGCCATTAATCTTTCGTAACACCAATCCTCTAACCTGCACACTTTTGAAAGCACAAATTCAGGTACATATAACCCTTATCCTTATTGAGCACTTAATTATGATCTTGATATTTCCGTAGCTCTTAGAAAATATGTTAGATCTTGTACACAACATCTTATTTATAATTATATATCCTATCCTATCATTGGTTCAACTCGCCTTTTAGAGTTTGAGGAGTACCAATAGAGAACAATTCTCTTTCTCGCTCTTTTTTGCACTCTCTTCCAATAATGATTTGTTATATTATTAAATTCTGAGATATTTTTATGAAGTCCACATATCAAGCAGTTAGACAATAAAGTGTGGAAGAAACAAGAAATGGAGTGTTGCTAGCTCTCCTCATAGAGTTTTGATTACTAATCTTATTCTGTGAATATACCTAAGTCTATATTGGAAACTTTTTAAAGGTGCAAAATGAAAGAAAGCAATTTTGGAGGAGATGAAGCCTTACAAATGAACAAAATATGGACTTGGTGATTCCACCTTAAGAGTAAAGATTGTAGGATGTAAATGGTGATTCACTATAAAATTCAGAGCAGACGGGACAATTGACAAATATAAGGCTTGAATTGTTGTGAAGGGATACACTCAAACCTATGACAAATTACTAAGAAACCTTCGTTCTGAAGGCCGAAATGAGTATTGTGGCATGGGTTCTCCTACCACTTGTTGGGAATCTGGATTTGCCTCTTTATAAACTAGATGTAAAGAATACCTTCTTTCACGGAGATCCAGAAAAAAGAAGTCTTTATGTATCTTCCACTAGAATTTGAGAGTGACCTTGGTAAAAATAAGGTACTCAGATTGAAGAAATCTCTCTACGGACAAAAACAATCGCTAAGGGTTTGGTTCAAGAAATGGACTAAGTTTGCCAAGAGAATGGGATGCTTTGAAAGTCAAAAGTGATTGTACGATGTTCTAGAAACATGGTCTTGAGGGAAAAATTGTTATCCTTATTCCGTATGTAGATGACATAGTCTGGCTTGTAATGACATAGTCCTGGAAAAATTTAAATTCTCTATTTTTTAAATTAGCTCGAGGGAGTGTGGAAAGGAATTTGGGGAAACTAGACTATATGGAAAGTGATCTTTAGTAAATGATCTTTTTTTTTTAAGACTCTTTGCAAAATTTAACTTTTTGATGGTCTAGTAATCGTATTGAGCATGGTCAAGTTACAACTTAAAGAAAGGTCTATTTAATAAAGAGTTTTAGAAGTAGGTCATTTACTAAAAATCACTTTCTAAATGATCTATGTTGCAAAACCACTCCCGAGTGGAAAATGGCTGAATTCTTATTCTTGAAGACAACTTGCATATCTCTAATGGTTTTCTAAAAGCCAGTTAGTAAGTCGTTAGCAACTCTCTACAGTTGTTTACTTTCTAGGACTCAGCTGATTAATTACTTCTCTCACGTAGAATATCCCCTTATTGGAAACTTAGTTGAAAATGACTTTTTTAATAGTGTGTTTTGGAAAATAGACCCGTTCTAAAAATTATTTGCAAAACAGACCTTTTAATGGTCTAGTGAGCATGTCTAGCATGGTCTAATGAACACGTCTAGTGTGGTCGAGTTATAAAATGGGTCTATTTTCTAGAACATACTATCAAAAGGATCTATTTTCCAAAAGACCCCTCATTAATTTTCTGGTTTCCTTTTATTATCTGTTCCATTGTCTGCATAGGCCTATACTATTGTAACTTTTCCTTTTATTATTTACGTAATTGTAAATCCTCATTCAGGCCTATATTATTGTAACTTTCCTATTAACATCATCAATACGCAAATTGTTTCTTCTCTTCTATAATCTGCCTCAAGTGTGTTTCCTTGGACCGTAATGCAGATACATGAAATATGATTTCCCATGTTTTTTATTTTTAAGTTTTCCTTTTACTTCATTCACTAATTCAAATTCGATTTTTATGTTAAAAGTACAATAGTTTTCCTTTTTCAGTCTTGCATAAAGGTAGCGCTGGACTTTGTATCTCCTGACAATGTTGAAGAATGCATTCGGCTAACAGATGAGTTCCGTTTGCTACCCAAGAACCATAGAGCAAAGGAAGACAAATTGGAGGTACATAATTGTATTTTCTGTCTTAAGAACATCAGGAAAATTTCTTCATACAAGTTAATTAATATCAGCATTTTAGTTGCAAAAATTAAAAGTAATTATCATTCTGTTTCTCGCTGAGGTTTCAAAATTATTAGAATTAAAGCAAAGTTCTGCTGTTTCTCGTACTTGTACAGGTGAAAAAGATTACACTTTACGCTGTAAGTTCGGCTGTGAGAGAAGCCAAACAGTTAATGACAGAGCTCAAGTGAGATTCTTTTTCCTTCCTTTCATTTGTTTGCTGCTATTAATTAATTGTTGGATTTCCAATTGTTTTATCTACCACATAGAAGGCCATATGGTTTTGAGCTTTTTGGTTCATAAAAACAACAGGTAGAGGGAGATTTTTAGTTGCCACCAAGCAATTTCATGTTCCTCCTCAGTTTGAGGTTGCTAACAACATGGGAGAAAGTCGAGTTCCTGCAGTTCTTCTATAGAAGCATAAGTTTAAGACAGTCACTGCATTTATCCCTCTTTGTAAAGAAGTTTGGCCATATATAGAATACAACTTATCTCAATCATACTGTTGCTCAATATTTGATTTCAGATCTCTCTAGGATATCCGTTCAAGTATGGAAGCTTGAGAAAAATAATTTGAGGAAATCTTCGATGATTTATCGAGGTAAAATAAAGTTGTTCACTGCAAGTGGATGGTAAAGGTACAAGTTAATTAATAGAGCAACATGATATTAGGAAGGTTTAGAGAATTTTTACGGACTGTTAAGAATTTCAAACTGTGTCAGTTGAAGTTGTCTTACGTTGATCTTTGAGAATCACGATGAAGACGTGTAAACAAGTACTTGCGTAGCCAAATTTTATTTTATTTTATTTATTTATTTATTTATTTTACCTTATCCACAGTATAGGATTGGATTTCAAGAGATTTGATCAGGTGATATTTATCGTCCTTCTTACAATTCACTACACAAAAGCTCGTTAGTGATGGTGAGTTCGATATGGTCCTAGTTTTCTTATGGAATATGTAACGAACTGTATGAATTTCTTGAACAGCTAATCAAATAACTGTTGAGCCCCTAGTCTATGCTCCAGCACTGTTCTGTTTTTATTGTAATTTAAATTCCAAGTAACAAAGTTCACCTGAGAAACTAATGGTGGCTTGATCTTATTACCACAAAGGTTTCTCCTCAGTATGTGCATGCATGCTCAAGTTAAGACCAGCGTATTGTCTACGTGAATGATCTCATTTATTTGCAGTTTGCACCACAACTTTCAAACAAATAAATAAATAAATAAATAGCCCCCCGACTTTTCTTATGTCTTTGCACCATTTTGCTTTGCTTGATGAAATAGACAGGATGACGTTAGATGGACGTTCCTCTGTACGTAAATTCCGTATAATTGAATAGAACAACGACCAATGTTCTTCTTTTTTTTTTTTTTTTTTTTTTTTTTTTTTGAGGGAAACAACAACCAATTTTCAGCCAGAAAAGAAACAGCGAAAAAGTTCAAATGAAAACATTGAATCTACATGAAGACAATGTATTTTTCAACTAAATATGCTAAATTGGGTCTGGATCTAATTCTTTGTCGTGTTCTATTGGGCCAATGTTGGGCCAGACTGTCTACACCACCTCGGCGGCTCTAACGTGTCTTTATGATGAATGACGCTTTTGCGTGTGTCTGACTGGATTTGGCATTAGCCCTTTTACAAAACAAATCCCAAGTCAAATTCACTACCGTTTAGCCACTTTGGTACAGGTACGCAGTTATATAGATTGGTGTCAACGTTGACTTTCAAAACCGCTTTTACGTTAACTTGAGAAATCTTTGAACTTACAGTTACTCGTCGTTTGTCTTCCTAGAAAGAGTTTAATGTTCAATCCACTTTTCTCTGTGATATCCACTTCGTTTTTTATGGTTTCGTTAGATGTCCTCCACACGTTCGTCAAAATGCCTGAATAAGACTAGGTTCCCCGTATCAACTTATAATCCTCTTGTAAACTTCTTCAGCTGAGATTAACAGGTTTTACTGTATTACATAAATGTAAGTCCTGATTTTGTGTAGTCGAAGATGAAAGAAACTCAGCAGTTGACTTCTCACTTCCATTTTGGGAAGAACTTACAGAGAGATATGCTTCTAAGATAAATAAGGCCAAATAATGATTTAGTGTGTGCAGCTGAAACTGATCACAGATTTTTTTTTTCCCCAGTTCTTTTGCAGTTAAAACATAAGCTCGGTTTGTATGCAGGTCATGTTTCTTCGGCGGATTGCGGTTGCTTTTCCTCACTCAAGAAGATTTCTTAGCAGTAACAGCAGCCATGATGTCTCAAGTGCTATAATGGAGCTCAATAAGGTAATCACCTCTAGAGCCGGTAAATCCAATCTGTGCTCTTTAAATCTTGAAAATGGGATGTTGAATACACCTTGACTTATCCAAATCCTGGATTTAGGAAATGGAATCAGTATTCGGTGAACCTCCTTCAAATTATCTTGCCAATTCCGTGAGTAATGACCATACAGCTCAGGAACCCCAGACTCTCTCCCGAAATGAGAGTGAAAGTTCAATTGGCCTAACCCATGTTGGAAAAACAGGGGAAGCTCAAATGGTAGATGTTTCTTTCAAAGGCAGTAGTAAGAGAACTGCCATTGCTAGTTGCAAGGTAATCCTTGGAAAGAAGGTGTATGATTTGGTCTTAGCTAACCAGATTGCCAAGGGAGATGTCCTTAGTGTGGCGAAAATCGCGGGCATTAGTGGAGCAAAGTACACTAGTACGCTAATCCCACTTTGCCACAACATACCTTTAAACCATGTTCGTGTTGATCTAACACTGAATCCGGAGGATTGGAGTGTGGATATTGAAGGGGAAGCTTCATCAACCGGGAAAACTGGCGTCGAAATGGAAGCAATGACGGCTGTGAGTGTTGCTGGCCTGACAGTTTATGATATGTGTAAGGCTGCTTCAAAGGATATCCGGATTACTGATGTACATCTGGATTTCAAAACTGGGGGGAAGAGTGGGGAATGGTACAGGCAAGATTAGTAGAGCTTTTGGGAGAAGCAGACGTATATATATATATATATATGTGTGTTAAAGGCCACAAATGCCGGGATGCTTAATGCTTTTGTAGCGATTTCCAAACATATCAAAATGAACGCAGTCAATTTTGTTGTATTTGGGATGGTACTCTTCATTTTTAAATGAGGTTTTTTACTTTTTGAGTAATATTTTTTATTGATCATCCGATTACTCAAGTGGAGAAGTGGCATTGTTTTTTCAGTACATATGCTTGGCTTACACATTCCTAGGTAGGCATGTTTAATATGAGATTTGTCTTCTTTAGAAGTTAGAAAGTCTTTTCTCTTAATATACAACAAGTAAAAGCCTATTAAATAATCTCTTAATATTGCTCGAAAATTCATACTTTGCAGGCCTCCCACAAACAAGGAAAAGCTGCATTATTCCTAGTCATATAAATTGGACTAAAAGGTCAAAACATTGGGTATTAACTAATGGCAAAAGAAATCCCGGAGATACAAGTACCAAGAGTCCAAGACCAATTGTAGTCCTAGGTGATGGTTGTCTTGCTGCTGCTAATATGTGAAAACGTCTAAAACCCAAGTTTGCTTGTTTTCCAAGAACTTGTAACCGTAAAAGTTCTTGGATGGTTAAGTTTCACCCCAGACTGTTATATCTACATGACTACATGGTAACTACAACACAGATGAAGATGAAGAAAAAAAGACAGGAAAATCATAATTAAACACCGGAAAGAGTTACGTTTGAGTCATGTAAGATACTATCCAAGTTTAAAGTTTAAGGGTCACTATTTAAGTCTTCAGAGATGCCGAAATATGCTCTTTTGATTATGCAACAATGTAAGATTTGGTGCTGTTCAGGTTTGGAGACTCGGTGACACAGTGTATACAATTCTCTTAAATGGAAACAAATATAAGAATTTATCCGTACAAAAGACTGAACTTGGTTTGTTGTTAAAGGCTAATGTGACAGGTCATGGTGTGAAAATCTTTTAATGGCTAGTTGAGTTCACACTAACGCTTTTTGTTTTTCCCAGTTAGTGATTCCTCTTTTTGCTATACTCTTTTTCACTTTTTGAAAGTTCTTGTTAGTGCACATGTCAGGTGGCCCATGTATGCCGTGCTTTTTCCCAGAGTCCACCATAGAAGAAGACCCTTCAAAAAAAAAGGGGAAAAAAAAAATCAATAAATGGCCCATACGATGTCCACCTCCTTTACAGGTCCATCTATGAAGCTTTCCTTTATTTATTCTCTCTTTATCCTTGGTTGTTTTCTTGGATTTTGCTGAGTATGATTAATATGGACCATTCGTTTGTTGAGGTGGGCCAATGGTATAATGTGTCACGACTGACCATAGCGCACGACTCTCTAGTTTCCTTTCTACGGGTTTGGTTTATTGCAGAAGTTTATAATCACTGCGATTAACCTTAGCAACCTATCTCTGCGTGGATGGTGGTTCTATTTCTATGTATGTAAAGTTTAGAGGGTAGAGTGGTGCTTAACTACCTACCGGCTACTGCTCATTTATAATTATTTTAAAAAAAAAGAAAAAAAAAAAGAAAGAAAGAGGAGTCCTAAAGTTAGAGGGTTGTTACTTGTTAGTGCTTTTCATTGTTTTCGCCCACCTCAAAATTAATGTGCCACCCAACTCACCTATCCAGTGTCAGGAAAGAGTAAAAGTCTCAGTGCTACATGATCTGTAAATGCAACATATTTTGTTTCAATTGCTGACTTTTTTTTTTTTAAATGAGTTTTTTTTTTTTTTTTTTTTTTTTTTTTTCTCTGGAAATGAGATTAAATTGCTGACTTTAGCATCTCCAAGAGTATATGTACAGCTTTAGAGTGGTATCACCCCTAATGTTAAGTAAAGAACAGAAAAAGTAACTATTAGGAGTGCTCAGGACCAATTTGACGAGTCTAAAACTTCAATCCAGTAACCATTAGGAGTGCTCATGGCCAATTCGACAGGTCTAAAACATCAATCTATAAATTAAATCGCATGTGCAGTTTGACCACTAAATCGTGCAGTCTATGTTAGTCGACTCAAACTACCACACCTATATTTTGCAGTGTGATTTGAGCTATTTATGCAGTTTGAACAATATAAATATCAAACAACATATTCCAAATAATGATACATAAAGAGCAATCTTAACATAATCCAAATATTTAAATCAAAAATAACATACTTACAATCAAATCAAAAATTTTAGTCATTTTAAACTTACATTACTTACAAAAATCAAAAGTTCTAGTCATTTTAAACTTATGTTAAATTCAAATCGAAATATAAGAGTAAACTTAAAGTCTAGAATATCTTAAACAAATTATAACACAACCATAAATCTTAAGTATGATAGCTTAATAAGTAGTAATAAATGCTACAATAACAATAAAAACTTCAATATTCTACTTAAGCTTCAAACTGTGAAAACAAACTTATATTACATATATAAAAAAAGGGCGCGTCTACAGTAGGGGCGTCCCTACGTAGGGTCCTGTCTATTCACCGTTGGATGGGAATCTGTATATAAATAGATTCTCTACAGATTTCCGTTATTCCTCACAGATTCCCATCCAACGATAATTAAGGCATGACCCTACGTAGGGACGCCCCTACCGTAGCCATCCCCATAAAAAAAATACACATCATAAGTACATATTGCAATAAAAACTACAAAATAAGTATATATTACAATATATATGTATGGTTCCCAATCCAATAGATATTTTTTTTTCTTACCTATCTATAGGTATTTCTTTTTTCAGCCGTTGGATCAATAATATAACGGCTACCATAATTTGGGTAGTTGGAAAAAAATAATAAAAATAATACTTGTTATTCAATGCTTTTTCAATCTCTAACTTTTACCATAAAAAAGACGTGCATAATAAATTTTAATTGAGCAAAACAATACCTACGGATAGGTAAAAAAAAAATACCTACTGGAGTGGTGCCATATACATATATATAAATATATATGACTATTTATAAAAATTAATTTAACTGGACGGTCTAATTTGAAATTGAGTATATTTTTTTTAATCTGCAAACTAAACTGAACCATTCAGTTTGCTATTTTTCCAATCCATCACCCACTACAAATGTACTATAACCGTGCGGATTGGTCTGAATTTATTGGTTTCCGCAGTTCAACAATTATTCTGAACACCCCTAGTAACCATTTTCTCTTCCTCTTTCATTTATTTATTTATTTAGTTAGAAAAGAAATAATTTCATGATTTAGTTTGTTAAAATTGAGGGTAATGTTTTGGTTGGTAAATTACTTAGCAATAAGCTCAAAAAGCGGAAAATACTGATCTTTGGGGCCTACCAGCATGTGATGATTAAAAACCATGTGCTTTAGCATTTGATAAGCAATAATCTCTTTCTAATGAAGTTCATGTAAGCTACCCCGGTACTGTTTGTCCTCTGACATGTTTAGCTACAAAACAAAACAAAACCAAAAAAAAAAAAACGTCTCTTCACCCTTTTTTTCTCTTTCTCACCTACATATGAAAAATAACAATTACAAACCGGCATCAAATACCCATTTATGTACTTCATTTGCACAATTATTGTCTCTCTTCTCTATAATAAATCTATCACTCGATTTTTCCCCCCTTTCTGTAAAAAAAACATTGATTGTCTTTTCCTTATAGAGTGCTTTCTTTCTCGTCCAGTATGAGGATAGCAGAAGTAACACAATCCACAGACTTTTCCAAGAAAGAAATGCATGAATGAAAAATACATAATAATAAATAACCCTGCCTCGAGATTTTGGTAGCTAGGCTTCGTAAGAGTACAAGACAAACTAGATGGATATCTATTGATAGCTACTGTATTGACTGAATATTGGTAACGATTACTGCTAGCTACAATGGATAATATCACTTTTATATATATATATATATATGGATGATGTTTCAATAGAATTTTTATTTTTGCTCTATGGATGAGTAAGATCATCAAGTTGAATATAATCTACAATAGTAAGTAATTTCATCTATTTCTATTATTTGATCAATTAATGTTTTATTCAAATATTTTTCTTTTTTATTTATTTCTTTTCTTTTTTGATTTTCACTTATAAGTTTAATTTTTTATATTTCATTTAATCTGAACATATTATGCTACTAATATGAATAAATAATTTTTTTGAGAATATAAATAACGTTAGTTTTGTTTCTCTTTTTTTATGGGATGTAACATTAGTATTTTTTTTTTTTGAAAGGGAATAATGTTAGTTTTGAAATTATAAAAAAGAAAGAATGTATTTTTTTAAGAAAAAGTTTTGATAAAAAAATTAGTATTTAATAGTTTTATATTAACGGTTAGTTATTTTTTTTTTTAGAATATATACATAACATTAGTTTTTTTTTTAGGGGATATATAATGTTAGTTTTGATATTATAAAAAAAGGAGGACTCGTTTTTTAGTGAAATTTAATATATATACAATTAGTTCTTTAAGAAAAAAAAATATCTAGATGTATATACGGTTAGTTGTTTTTTTATTTATTTTTTTAATAAAAATAAATAATAGAATGAAAAAAAGAAAAAACAATGGAAAAGGGATTAGAAAAAAAAAATTCCAACTCATACGTCACATATAAGTTACCAATTTTTTAAGTCATAAATAGCTTTTTATATTTATATACGTATCAATTAGACTTTGTTTTTTGATAAAATTACTAATATCATTATAACCATTAAATCAAAATCCAATGGTCCAATGAAAGTGCCCATCAATGGAGCAAAAACAAAAATCTCCATTGAAACATGACTCATATATATATATTGTATTTTGACATTTCGTTTAGTTTGTATTTTGTGTTTTGGTTATTATCAACATTGATCTTTAAATTTAATATTTGTTACAAATTTATACCCTGACAGGCTGACACTAATTTAGAACAATTAATTTACCAAAATAATTTAATAAACTTATTCTCATATTAGTTTTTATATAGTTTATTTTCAATTTTTTAAGTGACTTCTTGATAAATTAACTGCTCTATATTGGTGTGAATGTATAAATTTGTAACAGATTTCAATTCTAAAGGTCAACATTGATAATAATCAAAACACAAGATACAATTTGAACAAAGTGTCAAAATACAAGGTATAAAAGTGATATTATCCTAGCTACAATCACACTATTCATTGGCATGGGTCCTATGGCCCTCTCAATCCTGCTTGGTTAAATGAGTTTGACAAAAATATAAGTTAGTCAAAACAATGCTAATGACTCACTAATTAATATGAACATATTAATTTTGCAGAAAAAAGAAATTGATACAAGGTATAAAAATGATATTATCCCAGCTACAAACACAGTATTCATTGGCATGGGTCCTATGGCCCTCTTAATCCTAATTGGTTAAATGAGTTTGACAAAAACACAAGTTAGTCAAAACAATGCTGCGGACTCACTAGTTAATATGAACACGTTAAGTTTGCAGGAAAAAAACTGAAATATTGGAACTCTTGTAGAGCTAGACTAAGGAGCTTAAACTTCATACCGAATATGGCTAAAATGGTGCAATTAGAAACTGTCAAAAAGGAAAAAAGAAAAAAAAAAATGAATGGAGCGGTTTCATAGCATGGGTCAGGGACAAAGTGTCACGAGGAAAGACCAATTTGATTAATGTATTGCTAGAAGCTCATCACGACTCACGAGCGTGGAGTGCATGATTTTCTTTGTCGTATCACCTCATCATTTAAAAATATATATATACACACATATATTATATATATTAGGAGACCTTAAGAATCAATCAATGAGAACATGAAAATTTCATGTTACAAAAGTCAAAAGAAAGCATGAGTTAGGTGTAATAAAACATAATGTTGCTAAAATTAACTTCAATGATGCATCCTTGGGGTCATCATATTAAATTCCCGCCGAGATTGTTGGAAATTGCTCAGAAAACAAAGCTGGAAAGGACTCAAACTCTGGGTTTTGCCCTTTTATTTTGATACGAAGCAAAAGCTAATGTTAAAAGTGTGCGTTTTGTTTTGGAATTGGATATTAATTGGTGAACTATTGGAATCAAGGTTTTCCCTATAAGCAATCAAATTGGTTTAAAGAAAAGCATAATTTAACAATTAAACAACTTTAGTACAAAAGGTACAATTCTATATATCTTCTTTTTTACTTTGAAGGCACCAGAGTTGTTAAAATCAGGACTTTCTCATATTATGTGGCCACTAATTACTATTATTTTTTTTCCCTAGGTTTAGAAAATAGTATCTTTTAATACAAGCCCCTTTTACAACCCCCTATAAAAATTTTATGCGTTCCATGTGCATACAATACCTTGTAAATTATGTACAAAATTATTAACATCAAGTCTAATTTTATCAAAATCATTATTATCCAATGGCATGCTTGATCTTGCAAATTTACGATGACCCTAAAAAGAAATGCAATTCGGACCCGAAAAAAAAAAAAAAAAAAGCCTAACAAAATAAGCTTAGCCAGCTCAACCCCTAAGTGAAACTTTTTTTTAGGTATAAGCATTGATTAAAAACAATCAATACAAACCCAACTTCACCAGCAAGTCCAAGTAAAATTATGGGTAATTGGCAGCAAAAATTCTTAATCTGTTTCGTATTTAGGTTCTTAACTTTTTAAACCAAGTAAAATTAGGGGTAATTGGCGGCAAAAATCCCTGATCTGTTTCGTATTTAGGTTCTTAACTTTTTAAATTTGGAATTTAAATCCCTAATCTCCTAAAATCACTGCACCGTTAGTCCTTCTATTTAAGTTATCTGTCAAATAGCCTCTGGTCTTTTAGAAAGGATATTCGATGAAAAGGAAAAAAAAATCCCAGTCCCTTAAATTCACGGCGTCGCAGGCCGAAGCCTAAAACAAATGAGGCACAAGGTCTTTGGGTTTGGTGAAATGAGTCTTAGACAGTCTACTATTTTATTTCTGACTAAAATCATTCTTCATCTACTGATAATTGTTGAAATACGTTCCAGTTTATTGAACCCAACGATCAACATCTTTTCTACTACTACCCAATATCTTAATTGATTCTTAAGATCAATAAAAGTTAAAGTTGCAAACTAAATATTCTATTCACTAAAATTAGAGGAATAAATGAAATTATATTAAAGCTTTAGAAGAGAGATTGTCATTCATTCGGGTTTGTAATTGAAAGAAAGAGAAAGTTAGGTTCCCAGATGAAGAAGCTTAAGGGTCTAATTCGATTTGGTAATGGTAGAGAGCTATATATGTTAAGCTTCTAATTCGATTTGGTAATGATAGAGAGCTATATATCCATATTCATATATATATATATATATATATATATATATACACACACATACATATAAGAACGTAAGTTTACCGTTAGAAAAAAGGGGTTAAGGGCATTGTATTGTACTATAATTGTTATGAAAAAAAAAAGAACAAAACATGAGTTACAATTTGTAAATCTAAATGCTATCTTCCATTTGTATTTAGTTTGTACCTCTGTAGTCTATAATTACAGGTAACATATTGTGAAAAAAAGTGATGAGTATTCTAAGAAATCGTTTTATTCTTTTTTTTTTTTGGAAAAAAAAAATTCTGGGCTAATGAGTCTTGTGTGTAAATTTCATACTAAACTAAGGATTTTCTATATTTTAGAAACAAATGTTGAAATGATAAAATTGGCTCTGAAGAAAAAAAGAGAGAACAAGGATTGACCTTGGCGTTTAAGATACTCTCTCTCTTCACTTCCACATTTGAGTATCTTCTTAAATGAAACAATGGCCAACTGAGGGAGAAATTAAACGGAAGGACCAATGATACAATGATTTTAGAAGATTAGGGATTTAAATGCCAAATTTAAAAGATTAAAGACTTAAATGCCAAATATATTAAAAGTTGGGAATTTTTACTGCCAATTATCCAAAATTAGGTTATTTTTCATTCCGTCTAAACCCTAGGGAGGTATCCACTCAAAAAAAAAAAAAGAAAAAAAAAAAGAAAAAAAAAAAGAGAAGGGGTGTTAGTGTCATCTACGACACTCCTCTGGCACAATGGAAGTAACAAGTGCTTTCATGTGCTTTTAATGTTACCACTTACCATTTACAACGTCATGCATTGATTTTAACTCTATAAAAAATATGTCATGCATCCCATTAATAACAAGTAAGACCTTAAAAACAAAACAACAAAAATGCAGCTAGGAAATATTTCAAAGTAACAATCTCATTCTCATGGGACTATCCGTACATATTTAACATTAAACTTGGCTAAATTAGAGAAGAGTGGGTCCCACTAGAAAGTTATATAATATACGTGGATGGGATAGTTATATAATATACGTGGATGGGATAACTGTAAAAAAAATACCATGAAATTTGAATGTTTTGTAATTTAAATATGAAATTTTGGACTCTACAAAATAATACCATGAGATTAAGAATTTCTGAAAATTAATAACTTGAGTTGATTTTTTGAATAATTTTAATTGATAAAATACAATAATATTCTCAAAATTAACAAGAATAATAAAAATTAATTTAGTTTTAATAGAGGATATTATTATTTTTTAGATGCTAAAATTGGTCAAAAAATTTATCTAAAATATTAATTTTTTAAAAATTTTAATCTTAAAATATTATTTTAAAGAACCTAAATTTTAGAATTTAAAAAATAAAATACTCAAATTTAAACATATATATATATATATAATTTTTTTTACAGTTCACCCCATAAATCTCCGTTGTGTGGTGTGGTGATAACTCAATAATGAACTTGGAAAACTGTAAACCCACTAACAGGACAAAAATAAATTCAAAGCCCAAGAAAAGAAGAGGAAAAAAAGAGAGAGAAGTGAATTAACTGCTATCTCCCACCAACAAAAATTTCTTTTGATAACTCCACACCACACCACACCACTCTTGAAGATGAGAACCGCCTTTCCATTTTTTTTTATTTATTTATATTCTCTGTCATCTCTTCTCTTCTAGCCTAAAAAACCTCACTCACTCTCTCTCTTTCTCCCTAAATCACGCACTCTTTCTCTCCCTACAATGGAAGGAAAAGCAAGAAATACCCTCTTCTTTTTCTTTTCCTTCTCTGCCATTTTCGTTGCTCTCACCACAGCTCTCACTGACCCAATCCAGTACCAGACCTTGGTCGTCAACACTCTCTCTACCCCACCCACACTCTCATGGCCCGAGTCCCAGTTTTCCGGGTCGGACCCGGACCCGGGACCCGATTCCGGAACAGAATCCACCCTATCTCTTCAGTTGCACCACTTAGACGCCTTGTCCACCGACCAGAGCCCGGAGCAGCTCTTCGACCTCAGGCTCCAACGCGACGCCATGCGGGTCAAGTCCCTGTACTCTCTCGTCGCTTCGACGAGCGGTTCTCGGGTCGGGAACGGATCCGGGTCCGGGTTCAGCAGCTCCGTCATTTCCGGGCTCGCGCAGGGCAGCGGCGAGTACTTCACGCGCCTCGGGGTGGGCACTCCCCCTAGGTACGTGTACATGGTGCTGGACACGGGAAGCGACGTCGTCTGGCTCCAGTGCGCCCCGTGCAAGAAGTGCTACACCCAGGCCGACCCGGTGTTCGACCCGGCCAAATCCCGGTCCTTCGCCGGGATCCCGTGTGGGTCCCCGCTGTGCCGCAAGCTCGACTCCCCGGGGTGCAATCAGCGGAAGCAGTGCCTCTACCAGGTGTCCTACGGCGACGGCTCCTTCACCACCGGCGAGTTCTCCACCGAGACGCTGACGTTCCGACGCACGCGCGTGGCGCGTGTAGCCCTGGGGTGCGGCCACGACAACGAGGGCCTGTTCGTCGGTGCGGCCGGGCTTCTGGGTCTGGGCCGGGGCAGGCTCTCGTTCCCGTCCCAGACCGGTTACCGGTTCAACCGGAAATTCTCTTACTGCCTGGTGGACCGGTCCGCCACGTCCAAACCGTCCTCCGTGGTTTTCGGCGACTCGGCCGTTTCCCGGACCGCCCGGTTCACTCCGCTGCTGGCGAACCCGAAGCTCGACACGTTCTACTACCTGGAGCTCGTCGGCATCAGCGTGGGCGGGGCGCGCGTCCCCGGCATCTCTGCCGCGCTCTTCAAGCTCGACAATGCCGGGAACGGAGGGGTCATCATCGACTCGGGCACGTCCGTGACCCGGTTGACCCGACCCGCTTACCTTGCACTCCGGGACTCTTTCCGGGCCGGGGCTTCGAACCTGAAGCGAGCGCCCGAGTTCTCACTATTCGACACGTGTTACGACCTGTCGGGGAAATCGGAGGTGAAGGTCCCGACGGTGGTGCTGCATTTCCGAGGAGCTGACGTGTCACTGCCGGCGACGAATTATCTGATCCCGGTGGATAGTAGCGGGACGTTCTGCTTCGCTTTCGCCGGAACGATGAGCGGGTTGTCCATTATTGGTAATATCCAGCAGCAAGGGTTCCGGGTTGTGTATGACTTGGCGGGTTCTCGGGTCGGGTTCGCACGTCGCGGGTGCGCTTGATTTTTCCTTCTCTTTTTTTTTTTTTTGGGTGGGTGAAGGAGTGGAAAAGCTCTTTCCTGGTGAAGGAGTGGAAAAGCTCTTTCCCTCTTCTTCTTTTTATTTTTATTTATTTTATTTACTTTTTTAAAAAAGAAAAAGAAAAGAAAAGAAAAGAAAGTAAAAATCTTTCTTGGATTGCATTTGCATTGCAATATGAGGAACAGAGGAGCAAGGTAAAAAAAAACAGAAAAGGGTAGAACTTTGAGTTTACAAGGAGGTCCACGTGTTGTTTTGTTGTTGTATTTACTTGAGATTTTCAAGAATTACTGGTAGACGTAGTAGTACTGCTCTACCTACTCTAATACAGGGGTAATTTGGTCATTGTAAGTTGAGCTTCGAGAATTAGTAATTCTAGTAGTGATGTATAATCTATAGTCCAAGCGATGATCAATATGTTAATTTCAAGCCAACAAAGAGAAAAATGAGTTGATCTTCATCAAGTTTTACAAATGTATTCTTTTTTTGTTACTAACTTTTTCGAATTATCCTGCATAAACAAGACATGACATAAGTTCTTAGTATCACACATTAAAAAACACATTAATAAACGTAACGACATACTTTTTTTTCTGTTTCGGAATTGAATTTTTATGTTTTAAGGGTATCTATTCTTGATACCGATCACTAATGTGATCTCATGGAAGACTTATAATCGAATTTTTCATTTTTACAAGTGTCTAATTGTATCGCCTCTGTGTTACTTCAACTTTTTTTTTTGGGTTCATTTAACTCATTTCTACTGCCAAAGTATCGGGACTGTGTGGAAGAGACCTTACGAAAATCTAAAGCTGCAATTAACAAACGAGCCGTCTTGCGCTCGTGCCGCACATGCACCACGTTCTGTGCGGTTAATCGAAAAAATTATGGTGTCACTTCTCAATGATGCCAAAATTACTAAGATTTTGGTCTTTTCCTTTTTTGCTTTTGAACTGTTATAATATTTTAGGGGAACACTTACTATTGCATACAAAATATAACACGTAGCTATATTAACCGATCTCTTTGATAATAGTGTTCATGTACGGTGTACCAAGGGAAAACCAACACGAATATTTACTACCCAACAAAAATCTCCAATGAAAGCTTACATAAGCCTGAAAGGCACATGCCAGCAGCACGTGACACGAGCCAAGCAGCAGCAGTATTTAAGTCAAAAGAAGTGGGCACCACCAACCCTATATGGACAAAGTTAAAAGATTTTGCCAAAGTTTAATAGAAAGAAAAAAAAAAGAAAAGAAAAAGATAACATTAATAAATTTATCACCTTTACATGGTGCTAGCTGAAAAGTAAATGTTGTTTCTTGAGACTACAGTCTCATAATGATGAGTGGCGTTTTGGGTTAGTGAAATTCTCCAAGTTTAGTGTAAAATAAAGGAGAATAAGATTTTTTTATAGATCAGATGCATGATACATTAACATAGCTTGAAGAAAGTACTAAGAATAAGAAACAAAAAAGGTAATGCTATGGGCACTATAAGATACTAAGATCACAGTCTCAATTTTTTATTGAAAGATGAAATTAATATATTGAATTTTATACTGAGTCTCACCTGAAGTGTCATTCTATTTTTCATTTTTTTATAAAAAATTGACATCTCATGTGGTACTTGGTACCTTTAGTTGTCTCATAGAGTCATAGCATTATTCAAACATTAATGGCCCTATTGAGGAAACAATTTTGGTCCATTTAGCTTTAATAATGTTATATAAAATGGACAGTGTTCAAAGATCTTGGACATGGGTTTGTATAATGCTTGTGAAAAGTTGGACCAGAAAATAATTAGTCTCATGAAGATCAGGAAGAGATACAAATTACTCCCATTAAATTATTTTGTTTTCTGCTATTGTTTATTGAAGAATAATTGAAGACAAGAACCTATATCCTTTCTCTACTCCATGTGCACAGAGATCATGTCCCATTGGGGGGGGGGGGGTCTGAATTTTCAACTTTATCATTTTTCAAAGTCTAAAATTAAAATTACCTTTTAATCCTGACCCTGCAGATCTCACATTTTTCCATTTCTTTCATGAGTATGAAATATATTACTATAGCCTTCATCAAGTAATACAATATTGTCAATTTTTGTTGTCAATTATATGCGACAGTGTCGAGTTAGTTTATATCAATATCACATTATCAATCAATCCCAACTTGTTCAATTTTTTTTTTCTCCATATTGATACCTAGAAATTAAAGGACTTTCTTTTGGTTTTATAGTAAAAAACAAATGAAAATATGAGAAAAGGTGAAAAAAAAAAATGAAAGACAGCAGATCTAGCGTTGGATACTCTAGCTGAGTATTACGTACTTAGTCAATGCATTGTGCATTATGATTATCTATATATTCAAATAAAAAATTTTAAAACTCAAGTAAACGTGTACATTCCAAATCAAATCTAGCAAAGCGAGTCACATTATTGCTAGTACTGCAGGAAATGGCACTGCACATAACTTTTCTAGTCAATAATTCATATTCATTCATGAACCTTTTTTTTTGGTAAAAAAAAAATTGATTGAACCTGTTGGTCAATAACAGAGTTTATATTCGCAAATCGCATTTGCTTTTGCAATCTGCACTTTGCAGGTACCAGCACGAGGGAGATTGTGCCCATGGGCCATGTCTATATTACTCATATATTCTTTCTTCGTTTTCTTTTCTACCCTCATCCTCTTTCTCGTTTCAAATATTTCTACTTTCACGTTATTGTCGTTTTCTAAAGTAAGCCTTAGC
This sequence comes from Trema orientale, assembly GCA_002914845.1. Taxonomy (NCBI): domain Eukaryota; kingdom Viridiplantae; phylum Streptophyta; class Magnoliopsida; order Rosales; family Cannabaceae; genus Trema; species Trema orientale. The sequence continues at coordinate 1,471,713 of JXTC01000033.1, forward strand.
CATTTGTAGACGATAATGCTTTTGCTCTTTTGTATTAAGTTATTGTCGTTTTCAAGGTATAAATGGTTCTTGGTATTTATTGTTGTTTTCAGAAGCTTTTGTCGTTGTTTGTATCTATTGTTGTTTCATAGCTTTGGAGGGTATTGTCGTTTAAAGTTAGAGTGGAATTGTATTGAATGTTCTCGTCGTCTACTAAGTAATTTGCAGCGTACAATCATAGTTTTCTTTCTTTCATTTTTTGCCCCCTGCTCTCATCTTCTATCTTGTTTCAATGATCAAATTATTATTTTCACGTTGTCATATGTAGAGAAGTTTGTTTGTTTCTTTTTTTTTTTTTTTTTTCTTTTGGGAAGCAAAAAGGTTATTGTCGTTTTTGATATTTATTGTTGCTTTTAGATGAGAATTTTAGTTTTTGACTTGTATTTTATGTTCTCGTCGTCTTTTGTATTTCTTGTCATTTACATATATAGTAGTTGTCGTTTGTCTCATATATTGTCTTTTTTTACTTATTGTCGTCCTGATTCATTGTCGTTATTCGGATTTATTGTCGGTTCATTCGCTCAATGAAAACAGCAACATTGACATTGACTCGCTCAGCGCGAAACATACCGAAACAAATAGAGAGAGCGCTCTCTCAATATCGCGAGAGATTTTGAAACCAAAGCGAACACCTGTGCTCTCTCTGAAGTCTGAACGGCGTGTTTGGCAAGAAAGAAAATCAATCCATTGGAGTTGGAATGGAAGAGGAGAGAGAAGGCGTTGGAGGAGGAGGAGGGAAGGTGAGGTCTCTGATATGCAAGGCCACCAACTCAACCGAACCAGAGGTCGATCCACGCCTCCTCAAGGCCATCAAGTTGGGGGTCCGCTACTCCAATTCGGAGCTCCGACTCGCCGCCCATACCCTCATGGACCTCATGAAACGCGACCATGCTCAGGTTCAATTCCCTTAAATTTATTCAATTCTTTGGTCTCTTTTTTTTTTTTTTTTTTTTTTTTTGGGTGAATTTATTTTGATTAATATTATATGATGGGTTCCAGTGATTTATTGAAACGTAATCTGGGCTGGGATTGTTTTTTCTTATTTCGTGTTTGGTTACTGAGAAAAATTGAGGAAAATTGAAGAACTTGGACTCAATATCTTGTTAATTTTGAATTTTGTCTTCTAATTTTGGGTCGTGTTTCATATCCTTTGGCTGTCAATTGTGCCCTAACCCAAATAGTTGAAGAAAGACCCAATTAAGTTGATGAAGATTACGATAGAGTGAGTGGATTAATTATATTTAAGATGTATATTTTCATGGTTTATATCGGCGAGAATCAAGTTTCTTGGTAGAAATTTGTTCTGGGGTTAATGTTTTGCAGGTTCGGTACCTCACTCTTCTCATAATTGACCAACTTTTCATGCGGTCCAAGCTCTTTAGAAACCTCCTTGTTGAGAATATGGACAATTTGCTGACTCTAAGTGTCGGGTTTCGGAGGACTCAGCCGCTTCCTGCTCCACCCGCTATTGCAAGCCTTCTGCGTTCCAAGGCAATCGAATTTTTGGAGAAGTGGAATGATTCGTTTGGGATTCATTACAGGCAGCTTAGATTAGGGTTTGATTACCTTAAGAATACTCTCAGGTTTCAGTTCCCAAATCTACAGGAAAATGCAGCTCGGCGTCAACAGGAGAGAATAGAGAGGGAGAGAAGGTCGAAAGAGATCTTACTTAACAAGTTTGAGACTTTGAAAGAAAATTTCTCGTCCATGAAGGATGAAATACAGACTACAATTAAAGAGATCGGAGAGTGTTTGGGTATTGTTCGTAGTGGAGACGAACCCATGGTGTTGGAGTCCTTAGACGAGGAGGATTTTGTAGAGTTCCATTCCATAGAATTGCGGCAGCTACGTCTCAGCACATTGGAAGAAGGGGAAAAGGTTCATGAGAACACAGAGAATAAAGTGGTTTTTGATGCTCTGCGGGAGCTATACAAGCTTGTAATGACAAAGCATTTGGTTTCAGTTCGAGAATGGATCTCTGTACTTGTCAGGGTTGAAGTGACAGATAACAAGTTAAGAGATTCCATTTTGAAGGAGCTCATTGATATTCAGAATCGTCTTCAATCGGTGAAGAAGAAGTGTGAAGAAGCAGGTTGTTCTCTTTCAAATACTGGAAATGATAACAAAGAAGAAGAGTTTTGGGAGGAGGGGAAAATTGAGTGTACTGAAAGTGGAGGTTCTCTTGCTTACCAAAAGGGAAATAAAGGTTTTGTCGTTGCATCCACATCCAGTAAGGTGAAAAATACAGGTCCTTCATGCAGTCGTAAAGACCATGGTGACAAGAAAATGCTTGGTGAACGTCGTAGAAATCAATCAGACTCTTTGAAGAGTAAGCTTTTGGCTGATGCTCCAGTTGTTAAATGGGGCTCTTACTTGGACAATTGGGGTTCAAAAAGGGATGTATTAGCCAACCAGCGGGGATTGGAGCTTGAAGGCCACTGGGGTAGAGTGGAATATGACGCAGTTATTCCAGCAGAGAAGATTGCAGAACTAAATATTCAGGCTACAGTATATAAAGAAGATCAAGTTGAAATTCAACCATGTCGTGCCCCTTTGAACAAAGGTGGACTTTGTCAAAGAAGAGATTTGAGAGTTTGCCCATTTCATGGACCTATCGTACCACGAGATAACGAGGGGAAGCCACTTGATCTGGATTCCTCAAAAAATGAGACCACTTCTGATTCAGGTACCGACATAGTAGAACGCTTAGCCAGACAAGCTGTGAAGAATGTTCGTGAGAGAGATAAAGAGGCAGAAAGGAAGAGAGTAATGGATAAACGGTCCCTGAAGCGTGCAAAGCAGGCCAAAATAAAGGAGCACAATGAAGCTTGTTTAAAGGATGCTGCATTGACTTCAACTTCAAGATCTGCGGCTATTGGTGAAGACATGGAGGCAACTAATGCGGGAAATCCATTTGCCAGAAAGAAGAAGCAGACACTTGCATCTATGCTGCGGACGAAAGTTACACCAAAAGATAGGTTAGCTCAAAGGCTATTAAACACACGTGCTAGCGATGCAACATTAATACAGCTTACGATGGGTGAGGATGCGAATTATAGAGAAGCCTTTCCAAATCAGTGGTAAAGGAAATCTTCGATATCTGTTTGTTTGATTATTCGGAGAGTAATCCATTGATGCAGTAAGTACATAGAGTTGTAAACATTTGCTTGCTGGTTTCACAGCTTAACTAAACATATGAAACTGAAGAGCACTAATACATCGTTTATTAGTTTTAGATAGTCATTATTTTGTCTAAACAAATAGGTTCAATTGTTAGTGAATGCTTTATGTAGCGGTTGCTTCACCGTTCTTGTAACCTATGTTAAATTTTGTTCTTCAAGTAAATGCGAATGATTTGTATATCAGGATATGAATAAAAGTTGGGATATTTGTTTGTCTTCGTGAGAAGCCACAAATCTTGCAAATATTGTGGTTTGTCCTATAGCTAATATAATGTGTGGCTCTTGTTTTAGCACATTTAATGATAACATTAATGAATGCTGGAAAAAAAAATTGATAACTTTAATGAACCGATTCGGCACGTCTGACGGCTTTAGCCATCGGTATTCCATGTTGCTCTCTAAAGTTTTGTGTCAGCTAAGAAATGACGATAGATTAAAATCATAGCCAAAGAGAATGGCTTAACTCCGCTTCAACTATTCTTTTTAGATGGCTACTTCATGGCACAAAACGATGACTTTTTATCACCCCGAAGTAACTTTTGACCCGAGGCATCTTTTGTGACGTCACTCCTTTTATTATCTAAGAATCATGACCATTATACATTTGATTTTATCACAAACTCAAAGATATGTGAAAGTTAATCGAGTCCAGATGGGTTCTAGACTTCTGGCAGGGTAAAAGTGCAAAAGACGTTGATAAACTGCAACTTGGTAACTTGATTGGAGCAATAATTCTATACAAATTTAGTATAGCTCCTTCACAATGAATAAAAATTTTGAATGAATTTATAATTAACCATCACTCCTAATTTTCTCCAAAGAGATTTCATGAAAAATTTATGCATGAGAGTTTACCTGGCTGTAGAAATTTTATACATATTCAGACATCGGAGTTTACGTAATCGAGACAAATAAAAAAAAAATAACAATAATTTCAAGAGCTAATTATATTTTTATACCTTGGAATTTGACTGTTTGTTCAATTTATATATCGTGTTTTTGGTTATTATTAACATTGATCTCCAAATTTGAAACTTGTAACAAATTCATACATTCTTTGGGTCAAATAATAATTTTGACCATTAAATTTACCAAAATATCATTTTAAACTTTATGAATATATATATATATTTCAATACTTAATTTAAATTTAAAACTAATTAAAATTAATAACTAAAAGAACAAATATTTAAAAAATAGTTTAAAAAATGCAAAAACCACAAAAATTAAATAATATTTATAGAAAACTTTATCAATTTTATATAATTTTTAAATTTGATTTCTTTTAAAATATATATTTAAATTTTTAAGGGTAATTTAGTAAACATAACGGTCAAAATTAATGTTTGATCCAAAAAGAGTATAAATTTGTTACTAATTCTAAATCTGAAGATCAACATTAATAATAATTAAAATATAGTGTATAAATTAAACAAATAGTCAAAATACAAGATATAAAAATATAATTATCCCTAATTTCAAACTTCATAATTATCCATCATTTAGATTGTTTACTTGAACATATTAAAAAGGACTTACAAAATAACACTTTTAAGCATATTCAAGACCAAGAATTCAACAAATGATCAACTTGTTCAAGATCAACAATCCAACAGAAGATTAACTTGGGTTGAGCAGAGCTAAATTGGAACATTGATGGAAGTGATTAATATATTCAAATCTTGATATTGAAGGGACTATGAAATAGAAATCTTGATATTGAAGGGACTATGTAATAGATATCTATTTCGAAGCCGCCCACAATTCTCAACAAATAATTTGTTCCCGTTAAATAAAAGACGGAATTATTTGATAATGCCAGAAGTGCAAGTTTGATAAAGATAAACTGGGACCCACCAAATACAGAAAAAGGAAAACATGTCGACCTTGTAATAATTGGTTCAAATTCAGAGTCTAGTAACGTGCACCAAATACACCCTATTGCCACCTCATGTGTCTCCACTGTTTTGACCCACATTCTGCTTTTCCTACATACAGATTAAGCATTAACAACAGCTAATAATCAATTAAAAACATAATGAGGTTATTAACTTTAGTAACTCAATCACATTATCTCCCATTCACCAATCAAAATTGCTGCCTGAATTAAAAAAATAAAATAAAATAAAAGAGAACCTTGAGAAAAATTTTAAAAAATTGGCTGAAGAAAAAAAAAAAAAAAAAAGAATCCCATTTCCTTCTTCCATCATTTCTCTGTGCCGAGAGAGAGTTCAAAGTTGAAAACCCATTTGAGACCTTGGAGTTTCATTTCAATGGCGACCTAGGTTTTCTCCGTCTCAATCCAAAATGAAGCGAACCCCTTTTGAGGAAATAGTTAGAGATTGAGATCAACCTTTCTTCTCATTGTTCTTCTTTTTTTTTGGGTAATTATACGCATATGAATCATACCCACCAAAGAATACTTGATATATTTTCAGTTTCTTGCTTTGACATAATTTTTGGGTAATGTGGTGATGGAATCCGAAAGCCCTGAAAGCTTGGTATCTTCTGATGGATTGTTGTTCGAAGAGGATGCGATCCCTAGCCGTTCTCACCACTTGGTTTCAGTTCCAAAGCCTCAGAACGGTAATAACAATCCCGTTACCACCAGTGTCCACGAGCTTCTTGAATGCCCTGTCTGCACCAATTCAATGTACCCTCCAATCCATCAGGTCCGTCCTCCATTTTTCTTTCTCTTTCTCTTTTTTTTTTTGGGGTTGGGGGGTGTTAATTTTTCTAATTTTCTATTTTGGTTACTACATCTTTCTTTGGGTTTCTTTTTATTTTCCTGTAGTTTTCATGAATTTTTATTGATCCATGTATGTTCACCTTGGATTGTTTTGTTACGGGTTGCATAAAATTTACTTTGAATTAAGGCTTAGAAAGAACGCAAATTCATCATATAGATTAATTTCTTGGGAGCTTTAATTGTAGGGACGATTTTGTTTGTCAGACAATGACGGTTGGTTGATTAATAATGCTATCACTCGGAAGTTATTTTTCCCCCCCTAAGAATTGGATTTTGGAGTCTTTACGGAGTCGAAATGTTTCGACTTTCGAAGGCATTTGGTGATTCAAGAAGAAGTTAGGATCTTTCATAGGATATGGCTACCTACTGGGCATTTGTTGGGAAAGTGTGTTTTACTCTGCACCTGGCGAAGTGTGTTTACCATTCTGCACCTGGCGAAAGTTGTCTTTCTTCATTTTTTTTTTTTTTTTGGGTTTGTTTGGATTTAACTTGGAACTTCTGCACCTGGTTGGTTGATTAATAATGCTATAACTTGTCTTCTGCACTAGGAAAGTTATTTCTCATTGTACAGAAAACTGAGAAGGATTAAAATATGATTAAAGAGGTTTTGTTTTGTTAGTGGATAATGAGATTTTCTTGATTTTGTTTTCCCATTCTAGCGAAGATAATTTCTACTTGTTTCAGCTGTCATTAATATCTTTTTGCAACTAGGAAGAATTTAGTTTCACTCTCCTTGAATGGTTGTTCTTCCAGGCTCTTTTGAAACTAGTTCTAAACTTACTTTGAATTTTTGAGGTATTATGGCTACTCTCTTTCAAATATTTATAGCGGCTTGTTACGTCTTGTATGGGGTTTGGCTAAATATTATGGTTGATATCTAGCACATTTTTGCGTCTGCAGTGTCATAATGGCCATACCCTTTGTTCCACCTGTAAAACAAGAGTTCACAATCGATGCCCCACTTGTAGACAGGAGCTTGGTGACATAAGATGTCTAGCACTAGAGAAGGTAGCTGAGTCACTTGAACTGCCTTGCAAGTACTGCTCTCTTGGTTGCCCTGAGATATTCCCCTACTACAGTAAACTCAAACATGAGTCTCTGTGTAATTTCAGACCGTACAACTGCCCATATGCTGGATCAGATTGTTCTGTTGTCGGGGATATACCTGTTCTTGTTGCTCATCTACGAGATTATCATAAAGTGGACATGCATTCTGGCTGCACATTTAACCATCGTTACGTCAAGTCTAATCCACGTGAAGTAGAAAATGCTACATGGATGTTAACTGTAAGTATATAATGTAATCTCTCTTTCTCTCATAGCTTTGACTGAAATATCTCACGTTTAGAACACCTGATGTGATAAAACCCTCTTTGCCTGCTCCATTTTTGTGAATGACAAAGCATTTCATTACAGAAAGGTTGCAAACATAAGAAAGTTGCTAGTTCTCATTATCTTATGATGTGCTAATATAAACTGTTGCTCTATCATTTCTACAGTTCAATTGGCATGAGACCATAATGCCTTGGTATCAATAGATTAGACTAAATGAGTTGTGATCTTATGGTGCTAGCAAGATCTATGGTTTTGTTTCTCAAATTTTGTGCTGCATTCAAGAGCCAACAGTCCTTGGACATAGAATCGCAAGTCCAGTTATTTGATTCTCATGATACTGAAGTAATCATCCTTGCCTGCTTTGCTTGTTAGGTGTTCCACTGTTTTGGTCAGTATTTCTGTCTCCATTTCGAAGCCTTCCAGCTTGGGATGGCTCCTGTTTACATGGCGTTTCTGCGTTTCATGGGGGACGAGACAGAAGCTCGAAACTACAGTTACAGCCTTGAGGTTGGAGGAAATGACCGAAAGCTTATCTGGGAGGGCAACCCTCGAAGCATTAGGGATTGCCACAAGAAGGTAAGAGACAGCCATGATGGCCTCATAATACAACGAAACATGGCACTTTTCTTCTCTGGAGGAGACAGGAAAGAACTCAAGTTGCGAGTTACAGGGCGGATATGGAAAGAACAGCAAAACCCAGAAACTGGAAATTACATACCACTCTGCACTTAAACTGGTTGAAAATCTCTCTCTCTCTCTCACATATGTGCCCCGAAAGTTATTATGTGATCTGGATATTACATGATTACGTTGTTACATTACCATTGTTTCGGTATATAATCTGTGAAGGTTCCAGTTTTCTTCATAGCTGAAAGCCTGAAATGTGGAAACTTGCCCATACGATGTTTTACAAGTTGATATATATGCATAACAGTTTGTGGAGAATGAGCCATTGCCCTGTCGGTATAATATAGGTATTTGGATCAGTTTAATTTGGGTGGAGAAGAGGAAGAACAAAGAGAGGAAATCTTCTTTGACTCAGGAGTATGTCTTACCGTTAAAGACAACTTGCATTGGGCGCCAAATTATAAAAAGACAGACAAGAGAGAGAAATTCGAGAGAGCAAAATTGCCACGGTGACAAGCAAGTCTATTTTTCGTGGTTGTAAGCATAGTCTAGTGGTTGTCACAATTTTTTATCTAAATGAGGAGTCCTAGTTCGAGTCCAAAGTAAAACATTAAAAAAAAAAAGGAACTACTTCGCGAAATTGACTTGATAGCAAGAGATATGATAAGGGAATTCGTTCATTTTTTTTTTCAACTTGGAAATTTAAATACAATCCATAAACTGGCCTCTCTGGGAATTCGGTTCATTTTATTATAGCTAAGAAGCTTATATGTAAAGCGAGAACAATTGAAAACGACAGCACAGATGTCGATACCTTTGCAAACTACATTTTACAATGAGAAGCACGAGAATTTGAAGAAAAACGTTTCAAAACGACACTAGCAACCATGACAACAACAAAATTGAAGAAGCGACAGGAAATTATGAAAACGACAAAAAGGGGAAAAACAATACAAAACTATAAAATGAACACAACTAGTGAAATAAAAGTGAAAAAAAAAAAAGAAAAGGGAGCTGGGTTCAGATGTGATTGTCTTGCCGCTCGTGCATAAACCTCTCCAAAATCTCCAGTGAGGTCACTGTGTATTCGTCCATGGAGGTTCTCAAACCTTCAGCCCCTACCAACCTCACAACTCCCTTTGTAACTTCGAATTTCACTTCCGAATTTCCAAAAAGATTTCGGGGAAAGAAGAACCAAGTTAAATACAACATACCCGGCTCCATATTCTACAAGAATTCATCTTCTTCAATATGTTTACCCTTATCCAATCGTAGAAACTATGCAGTGTTCTCCCACTTTGGTCGAACGACGACTCGCCGAAACTCGCTCAGAAAGAAGCTCATTGAAGATCAACAGGTACGCCACATTCCCGTTCGTGTAGACCCCGGTTCTGATGTTCAAAACCCAAATCCTCGTTTTGGGGATAGAGATGGTTTGCAGGAGAGATTAAGCTTTGATAGTGTTAAAGAGAGTGATTCTAGTAATGGGGTTTTCGAAATGGAACCAAAGTCGAAACTTGTTGGTGAGTCTGCTTTGTTCTCTAAATTGGAGAATTGGGTTGAGCAGTATAAGAAAGATACTGAGTATTGGGGTATTGGGTCAGGGCCAATTTTCACAGTTTTCATGAATTCCGAGGGGAATGTCGAACGGGTTTCGGTTCATGAGGATGAAATACTGAGAAGAAGTAGAGTAGAGAAGGAGGAGTTGGGAAACTCAGCGGAGGTGAAATTGAAAATTATGCAGGCACAGAGTTTAGCTAGAGAGATGGAGAGTGGAGAAAATGTTATTCCAAGGGATAGTTCGGTGGCGAAGTTTGTTGTTCAAGGTGAGGAGTCTAGTTTCTTTAAGGCAATTCAGAGTCTTAGTCTTAGACCAAAGCTGTTGAAAGAGCTCCCTAGGGTTGGAACCATGGTGTTATATGGTCTCATTGCTGTTTGGGCAATGAAGAAATTGTTTAGTTATGGGGAAAAAGAGGTGAAACTCACGGAACTTGAAAAGGAAATGATGAGGAGGAAGATAAAATCAAGAAAGGAGAAAGAGGTGTTGGACATAGGTGGTGTGGAAGTTGTTCAACCTGTGGAGCAACAACCACTGTTTACAGGTGAAAAACCAAAGTTAGATAAGCAAGAACTTATTAACGTTATTGCAAGAGCGAAATCACAGGATGGAAATTTGGCTTTACTTGATCCTAAATCTGTTACCTCAGCTGCTAAATCTATGGAGTCTGATGATAAAATTCAGGAAATCAGAAAAATGGCCAGACAAGCCAGGGAAACTGAAGGTAAGGGCAATAAATTAATTAAAAAGAATAGAGTTGAAACTAAGATTATGAGTAAAGAAAGTTACAAAGGAACTGAGGAGGGTATAGAGTATAGAGAAGAGGGGACAAGGTTACTAAATCAAAATAGAAATGGAGATAGCAGTAATAATACTAAATTTGTATATGATGAAGCCTTTGGCAGGCATGGGAATACTACTCAGAGTGCAGAAAGTTCAGATGTTAGGCAAATCCCTACTGAGGATCTAAAAGACAAAGAGATTGTTGAACGTCTGGAAGACAATGCTACTTATGATGAACCATGTGATTCTAGAGGAGTTTCTGTTCAAGTAAAACCACGGGTCATACGGTCAGTGAAAGAAGCTAGGGAGTATCTTTCTGGAAAGGGTAACAATCAAGAGCCAACACAAGAGTCACAGTTTAGAGCTGTTCCAGAAAGTGCCGCTCTTTTGAAGCGTGATAAGCAATACAATAGCGATACGAGGGAGGAGTTGGGCATTGAAGAAAAAGTGTTTACATCTGTCATTTCAGATGGCACATCAGATTCTTCACCTCGGCCAAATGCTTCTCAAGATTCTGCTGTAGAGGATAAAGAATTTGTGGCAGTCAGGAACGTAAACCATAAAGACTGTGTGGAAGGAGAGGATGATGTTCTGAAGTGGCAAATTTCCTTAGATCATGAAGGTAATGACAGAAATTCAGAGAAAGGACAATCTGTAGAAGAGGAAAAATGGAATGAGAAAAATTTCAATGAACACATTGTGAAGAAGATTGGAGTTAGCTTTAGAGATAATTACATGATTGCAAGGGAAAAGAAGAATCAGCAATTAAATATGAATTCTTCGCCAGTGCAGCTTGGGTCTAACGGAGATGAAAGTGAACTTGAATGGATGGAAGACGATAGTCTTGCTGAAATTGTTTTTCGAGTTCGAGAAAATGAATTGGCTGGGCGGGATCCATTTTACAAGATGGAGGCAGAAGACAAAAACGCATTTTTCAAGGGTCTTGAAAAGAAAATCGATAGAGAGAATGAAAAGCTGTTGAAGCTGCATGAATATTTTCATTCAAACATTGAAAATCTCGACTATGGGGCAGGTAATTGGTTGTTTCACTGTTTCTTTCTCTTAGTCTACTCTTCACAACTTGAAGAACACAGAAATTGTCTACACCTTTATCAGTGTAATAATATTTAGTCAAATTGTCTAATTGAAGCACTAGGCTGTGAGGTAAAAGTTGAGATTGTCTACACCTTTATCAGTGTAATAATATTTAGTCAAATTGTCTAATTGAAGCACTAGGCTGGGAGGTAAAAGTTGCGACTAACGCTGTTCGGTAGCCTCTTGATTCATCTGTATTAAAATTTTTTCCCCAAATAACTATCATACTATAACAACATGTCTTATCTAGAAGTTTACTTGGACCTGACCTTGGTGGTTAATGGTTCTTGGGGTTAGAAGTGGATCATTAAACAGGTTTATCTAATAGAGATGGTAGAGATGGCTTTTTCAGAAGTACATATGCTTACAAAGTTTTCTTTGTTTTACTCCCTAGATGGTATCAGCCTGTATGATCCACCAGAAAAAATAATACCGCGTTGGAAAGGTCCCCCTCTGGAAAAAAGTCTTGATTTCTCCAATAGCTTATCAGAACTGAGGGAAGCAATTATTACTGAAAATATTCAATACAATGTGAAGAAGGATGAGCAGAACTTCCTTCAGAAATCAACAGAATCCCCGCCAGTAGAAAATATTGTCACTTCTTCGGTAGTTAATGATCCAAAGAAGAGACTAAATAAGGGTCAAAAAAGGTCTAAGACAATCATAGAAGGCAGCGATGGTTCTGTTAAAGCTGGCAAAAAATCAGGGAAGGAGTTTTGGCAACACACCAAGAAATGGTCCTGGGGGTTTCTGGAATCCTATAATGCAGAGACAGACCCAGAAGTTAAATCCATTATGAAAGACATGGGGAAGGATCTGGATCGGTGGATCACTGAGAAAGAAATTCAGGAAGCTGATGATCTTATGAAGAAATTACCTGAGAGAAATAAGGAATTCATGGAGAAGAAGCTTAGTAAGCTTAAAAGAGAGATGGAACTGTTTGGACCACAAGCAGTCATGAGCAAATATCGTGAATATGCAGATGATAAGGAAGAAGATTATCTGTGGTGGTTAGATCTTCCATATGTACTGGTAAGTAAGATATGTGCCCTTTGCTTAAAAGAGGTAACAAATAATATCAGTATTATCTGTAATTTTCCTTTGACTTACCTGCCAATGAGCTAAGCTAGCAAGTTTCCTGCGTACATATTTTGCCACTAGCTTAGAGCTCAAAGTTGTGATTCCTTTCTATACCACTTTTAAGTTTTCCTAGCAATATCAATTTGTGTTTACAGTGTTGATTTCAAGTTTTGTTGAAGATGTTTCACAACTTAATTGAGATTACTCGGTAACATGCTATCTTCTCTGTTTATTTTTCAGTGCATTGAGTTGTACACGGTTGAGGATGGTGAACAGAGAACAGGGTTTTATTCATTGGAGATGGCGACTGATCTTGAATTGGAACCAAAACCACATCATGTGATTTCTTTTGAGGATGCTAATGATTGCAAAAATCTTTGTTATATAATCCAAGCTCAAATGGAAATGCTAGGGAATGGCCACGCCTTTGTTGTTGCCCAACCACCTAGGGTACGCACTTTAATCTGTTTCCACCATGACTTTAATAGTTCAAGGGACTACTCCTCCTTATCCTTCTCTTAATCTTCCACAGGATGCTTTTCGGGAAGCCAAAGCAAATGGTTTTAACGTTACCGTCATAAGGAAAGGAGAGCTTCAGCTTAATGTGGATCAATCATTAGAAGAGGTGGAGGAACAAATTTTAGAGATTGGGAGCAAAATGTACCATGATATGATTATGCGAGAGCGGTCTGTAGATATAAGCTCATTGATGAAGGGTGTATTCGGTTTCAAAAGCAAACCCAGTAAGAGGTAACTTCTTAGTCCCGGTAGAGATGGTTGACCTGTTTTTTATGATCATTGTTTTTTTCATTGGTGCGTTGAGTTTTACAGAAGATAGAGTGATGTCTTGGTTTCTTCTTTTCAGGAAAAGATCAAGGAGAACGTTGAAGAAGCGTGGGAAGAAATTAAGGTGATACATGCATTTGGTCAAGCTCTTTTTGATACATGCACTTGGTCAACCTCCTCTTCCTTTAAGCATTGGCCATTTAAGAGAAATCCATGGCTAGAGGCGTTGATGCTTGTTGGTTAAGCTGACAATATGGAGGCTTCTCTAATTACTTGTGTGAATCTTTAGCTCTCAGCGACCAGTTTCGTTTGCATGTTTATTCATCCTGGTGATATGACAAGGTAATTGCATCTTACCTCCCCAGTCCCTACTATGTGGCTGTTCAGGAATCAAAGACTTGGAGAGGATCCAACTGCTCCGATATATCCTGCATATCACCTCCTTGGGGCTTGTCCTGTGAGTTCAAGCTTTAGAGACCTGCTTCAATGTGGTTGATGAGAGCTAAATCTTCCTTGTCTGTTATTATTCTTATGATGTGTTTTTGTATCTGTATTATTTGTAATTTCTGTGACTAGTAATTCTTTGCATGTATATCGTATTTGTTATTTTCGAACTGTTCGAAAAATGTCAAGAATAAGAGTGATTTTCAAATGCAATACAACTAAATACAAAACGTCTACAGAAAAAGTCCAGCATTAAAAAAATAAGATGTGCCTGTAATTAAGATCTTGGTGTTTGAGAAATCATGTGTTTTTTTTTTTTTTTTTTTTTTAAAGAAAACAAAACAAAAATAGAGCAAAAAAATAGTTCAAGACTAACTTTTGGCTTTAAATCTTCAATACGGGAGCACTGGCTCCTGACTAAACATCAACGAAACAACGTTTTACTTCCTGCAATTCTTGTTAAATAATCACATACAATTTCTCTGCCACAGAGTTAGTTTCCTACAGTATATCAAAGGTCATAATATCACGTACAGAATATAATTATGAAATGGAAAGCCATACGTTATCCGCCATAAATACAAACTTGGAAATATTTTCTGCCAAACTAACTAGGACGAATCAAGGCCTAACAGTTAAATCAAAGACATTCTGGTAATATCCAAGGAAAGAGTAACAAAGAAAAGAAAAATCCTTTACGAGGTTGTGTGGACAAAGGACTGTCAAGCCGCCATACACAAACATGTACACTAATCACATGTACATTTACACTTTGCATAAACTAACGATTTTTGCGCATAGCCACCATCAAGAAGTTGATTTAGCAATTTCATGAAGGAGGCGATCCATAATCTGGGACACAGTCTCAAGGAATGCAGCTTCACTTGTTCCTGGGAGCACATGATCCTTTGCTTCTTGGACAATCTCCTCCATAATGGATTCCTTCCTCAAGGTTTCTCTACACATTATGCTTCCGATTTCAAAGGGAGTGAGACCTTTCTGAACTCCTTTCTTCAGGAGCATGGTGGAGATGCGTAGCGTCCGGGCAGATTCGAGGGGCAACTCCCATCCATGGAACTTTAGAAGTGCAATATCCTCTTCTGCATCCAGCGATTTTACGTACTCAATGATCTCGTCGGAGTAGGGTTCACGAGCTTGTGGCCAATAAAGCCAGTCAAATGTACACTCTTCAAACTGCAGGAACAAGGGATACAAGCATGATTAGAATCTTGAATTATCAAATATCAAAAATGGTAATAATCAGAAGAGCAATGCGTACAATCAAGAATACAAAAGCATTAATTTTGCAAAATATTGAGATGACAATGAAATTAAAAATGTCTAACCAAAGCTAATGTTTGACCGTCAAGAACAAACTGGAGTCTTGCAGGACTATATTTCAATATGGCATTAGTTATGAAACAAGAAGTTTAAAAACCAAGATGGTGACCGCATGAAAATTCTAGTTTCTGAAAAGAGGCAACTAAGTACTAACCATGAAAGATTGAGTGCTGACAAGAGAATTGAAATGATATAAGGGCCAGAAACATCATGACATTTAACTAAATTGCAGCCCATTCAGCAAAGCATTAGAGGAGGAGGAACTGTACTTACGCTTTCAGGCAAGCAGTATCCATGATCGATTGGAATCAGTACAGTCCGACCATCTTCTCCTTTGCTCAGCAATATATTCCCAGCATGCCTATCAGCATTCGCCAGCCTTATATCCAACACAGAGATTTTCTGTACTTCCTTAACTGGGAAAGACCGAGGGCCCATATCCTCACAACTTCCATTATTGTCCACGAATTTCTGCAAGGAGCCAAGCTTGGCAGTCAAATCACCAGGATGGTTGAATCCTTTGTGAAGGCACTTGACCAGAAAAGTTGGTGGGACACCAGCAAAACCCTCGTCATCACCACTCTTTGGATGATCCAAAAGGTATGCTGCAACTTCCCTCAATGCTCCTTCTCCAACTCTTGTTCCTTTTTTTAACCCTTCACCATCTAATGACAATGGAAGTCCCCGTGGATTGTTCACAGCCATGGGCTCTTCATCCATTGGCTTGAACACAGAAACATACTTATTCCCTGATGAATCCAGCATAAAATATGCTCCCCCTGTACCCTCTAAAGACCTGATCGGATGGTTCCCACTATTCAGTCCATTAAGCGTAGCGTTAACCATGTCCTGTATCACCAAGGGCAACTTAATCTTGTGGTTAACGATAAAAGGCTCCAACAAAGGTTCCGGACCCAAAGGCTTTCTTGGCACAACTTTCCCAACTCCATAGTCTCTTTTGAAATTTTCCTCACCAACATCATGTTGCATCTTATTGGTTTCTTCATCAACTCCATAGCTTCCCTTATCATTTAAATCAGCTGCCACAACAGACAATTCAAAATTCTTCTCAACAGGTCTAGCGCGAACTTTTGCAGATTTCCTAATCAGCAAATGTATAACAGCATCACTGTGTTTACAGATATCATCAATAAGTCTCTGATCCTCGAGTCGCTCCCCGTTGCAAACAACTTCTTGCTCCTCAAGATCAACAAACTCTTTCCCTTTCCTAGCAATCTTCCGTTTGACATACCGAACATCCCTACCCCGTTCCACATGAAAAGTAAACTCTTTTCCACTAGTAGTTTTAACTTTGATGAGCTGAAGATCCGAGAGCCTAAGAACCAAATGCAAAACATTCCCATCCCCAACTCCATAGTCCCGGAGCAGCGAATTGCTCCGCGCTAGCTCCCGGCCTCCACAAACCAACTTCTGGTTCTTCACCACAAACCCTTTATAGGTCTGAATCCTAAGCTTCACTGACTCAATAGAATCGGACTCCAAAACACTCATCGGAAACATAGATCCGGAAACAGATAGATATATTAAAATGGAGTCGTTGGAGTCCAAATCCGACAGGGCCCGGAAAATATTAGGAGAAATTAAGGGCTCATTGCAAATTGGACTAAGCGCAGCAATACCAGCCGACGACATTTTCCTCTCAACTTAGGAAAATTCAGCAAATTTCACAGCTTTTTCAGATACCCAATTCACAACCTTCAAAACCCACAAATACTACAAGAACCCATACATCTTTGAATCGTATATCGATCACCTGATCAAATAACCAGATGATCTAACAGAACCAAACCAAGCCCCTTATAACGATTCAGACCACAATCTAAACCCTAAACCCACCTCCAGAAAAACCTTTTCTTAAAAAAAAAAAAGAAAGAAAAAGATAAAAAGAAATCTATACAAAAACAATCTCACCCCCTAAAGAACCATGTACAGTAATCAGAACCCAATACTCCAATTTTCTTTTCTTTTTTTTTTTTTTGGGAAGAAAAAAAGAAAATAAACAAACAAACGATAAAGGCACCAACGCCCTTCGAATAAGCTGATCAGAATCCAAAGAGAAAAAATTCTTACCCCAAATTTGAGAGAAGAAGCTTAATTAGAACTCAATACCCAATTTTTCCAATGCTTCAACCAATATTTTTTTTTCTTTTTTTTTTAATTTTCTTTTTGGTGAAATTGCAGAGAAAAACTCAAAGAGAGAGAGAGAGAGGAGAAGATGTTGGAGAGAGAAAGTGACACGCGTATAGCCGCCTGTAGATATATGTTGTTAAACGCGTAAGAGCTTAGCTTTACTTACGACTTTGACGACGAAGTTTCTTATTTCTTTTTCTCATCTTTCTGTCCTTTTTCGTAATTTTATACACCTCTGACTGTCGCTAAATGGTTGACACTTTGACATATTGTTTGTTATCCAAGTTTTAATATTTACGGAAAAAATTCAAAATGGTTAATGACTCACGGTTGCGTTTATTGTCCAATTGGAGGTTGCCACGTGTATCAGCACAAAGTTTTAGGAGAATAATACATTTATGCTTGGATGAGATATTGGGAAAATATGTAGACGACTTTTAGGTAAGCTCACAGCGAAGAACTCACGATACGTCAATATTTAATATATCAACAAAAGAAGTATAGGGGACAAAAACATATCAGATAATGTCAATATAAACCCACTACTTTTTGTTTTCTTCTTTTTTTTTTAAAAAAAAAATTGTGTCTTTTTATTAAAAATATCAAATAATTTTTTTTTTATTTTTGGTTTTCCGTCAATCTCACCATATCCATGCGTATAATCAAAATTAGAGTTATAATTGTTAAAAATTAATATTTTCCACTTTTGAAATAAGATAACGTATTCTGAAATTTGTGTGTTTAAAAATTTATACATTTGAAACGTTAAGAGATTATAGATCATTTTTTATCTAGATGATTAAATTTCAGTTATTTCTATAAATGCTAATCAACAATTAAAAAAAATAAAAATATTTCTGTAATAATTCTAAATTTTAATTTTAATCATATATGTGAATCTAGTGAAATTTGATAGATAAACTCAAATAGAAAATTTCATTTGATATTAACAAAAGATGTGGCTTTTTTAATTTTATTTGCTAAAAGGCTAAAAATCATATATTTTTTGATATTATCTCCAAAAACTAATATTGTATAAATATTAGAAGTATTCTACCGTCTACGTTACATTTTATCTTATTTAAGAAGAAAAGCAGTATTCATTTTATGTTTGAGGTGCACCACGACTTGGTTCAAATTTTTGCTGATATCTTTAGCTAGAATGAAAAAGAAAATCTTTTTGCCGATATTGGAGTAAAATTAATCTTTCAGCAAAGAACTGTTCAAACATTTCAAATTCTGGGTCTTGGAACCCATGTCCTGTTTTAGTTTGTTTTGGTTTCATTCCTTAGAACACAGATGCCTTGGCTTCACCAATTTGAGCTCAACAAACTAACAAAAATTAACTAAAACTAAAATCTTAATCCAAAACCACAATTTTTCCCTTGAAGAGAAAATAAGATTCTCATACATGATACATTACTTCACATAAATATTGGTGAGAGGAAAAACTCAAAAGGGGGTATGGATTTATTAGTACTACATCTGATGCTTTCTTTAGCAACTTAATTTCTTTGGAAAAAAATCAGTCTTTAGAACAAGTATCACGTACAAAGCCTTATGCATACATGTTTCTAAGTAACCACTGGAAATCTCGAGTTATGAAGAGCAAAACTGGTTTGGTTTGACTTCCGATTGTTCGTCAGCCAAAGGAAATATGTGCACAGTATTTGACCAAGTTTCTCCGTCGTCCCAATATAATGCGCCACCATGCCTTTTTTCTTTTAGGCTACACTCGAGCACAAAGCTAGGAAATACCAAAGATATGTCCCTTAAGGGAAAGAAAATTGTAACAATTTATTTGGTCAACGGTGGATGTTCAAAATTTTGTTTATTGGAATTAGAATTAAGAGTAAAGACATAGATCAAGTGTGGAAGAGTCATTTTTTTGAGCAAAGATTCTTTGCTATACATGCTCCTTCCACTCTTCTTCATCAATCCTGCCATCTCCTTTTGAATTCGCTTTTGTTAATGCCTGTGTGACATGCGATGAAGCGTGACCACAAAAACCAGAAAAGAGGAAAAATTTCGAAGAATAGCAGAATCATTTGATACCTTGTCTACAATCGTTCCAACAGATTCATCTCTTAAGGTCGGATCGGATTCTCTCAAAAGAGCCAGGACCATCTCTTTCAACCGCTTTTTTAGCATATAAAGGGGTTTCTATGTGATTACTAGTCAGTTTGGTATTGCTGAATTAAAAAAAAAAATATTTACGCATTTGGTAAATTTATTGATAAAACTGTTATGTTGTACTGTTTAAAAACATCGTCAAAGTATTTAGTAAATTATAGATTACATAAAATTTGAATTATGATAGTAAAATCAAGTTTGTAGAAATAATCTTTACCATACTTCTCATATTTTGGTTAAAATAGCTATCACATTATAATTGTAGTTTTTAAATGACACTTTCAAAAATAGTAACTTACCAAACATCTCTCCATCCTCTTTCTTCTCTAACCGTTTTAAGCAACCTCTAGAATCAATCTCAAATGGGCCTATAATGTACATAAAAATTGGTAAAATATTCTATGGAGAGAGCTAGTTGAAGAAATTGACACTCCTCCCATTTTATGTGAAAAAATTAATGGTATAAAGCTGATGAATAGAATAACTCATTATACAGGATCAATGCAGGAAAGAAGATCCATAGATTATATTTCACAACAAAAAGTTGGCAATTAAGTGGGCTTTACCTCCTTCCGTTGAATGTAACCAGTGTGCCTAAGTTCATATAACTCGAATGCATCTGATACACAGATACTTGTGACCGTTTTAGTGAAAATGTTGTTTTAAATTAACAGATTGACAGAATATCATAATGCTCTCCACGCAATGAGTAAAGCTTGGGACATCCAGTAGGATTCAGTATACGCCGTTGGATGTATTTCTCACTTAATCTTGGCTGCTTCGGGAGTTTTTGTGTGATTCTCCGAACTCAATATGCCCATTGCGGTTCACATTAAAACGATTAAATATCTGTAAAACAAAAGATCAAATTTCTGAAAAGTGTGACAGAAATATAATATAATGATCATGGAACTTATTTTCTGTTTTTTTTTTTAATGCTACTTTATTAGAAGATTCTATAATTCATTTCGATTTCAAAAACAAAAAGTAAAAAGTGCTAGCAATGATAATCACTTCAAACTGCTGAAGTAATGATATATATGAGTGCATGAAAGGAGTCGGACATAATGATAGACGATGGAAAAGAGAAATGCTAAGAGACATCATTGATGCTTAGCATACATAAGAATTATGGTATGGTTCTCATGTGAACTCATTAGAAACCACACCATCGTTATTATGTGGTGCTAAACATAATAGTATCTCGCTGGGGGTACAAAAGAGTCATGAAATTACATGATCACTTTCTTTCTACGTTGAGGTAAAGCTCAAAATCATTGGAAATTCGATTCAGGCATTACATAGTACATCATATAGCATATTGTAGCATACCCCTCTCCAAAAAAGAGGTACCGTTGATCACTACTCTGGAAAAGCGCAAGATGGAGTTCTTCTTATTAATCAGATAAAACACAGTTAATTTAAAAAATGAAATTGTAAAAGTCGTCATTAATAAATAACAGAAAAATAGTCCATATAATCATACGATAAAACCAAATACCACTTAATTGGATAAATAATTATTTATAAAAATGAAGGAGAAGAGCATACCTTGTCCTCAAGTCCATATTGGAGTACGTAACTGCTTCGTTTCATAAACAGTTCATACAAGGGCTCGATCTCACTTACAGAAACTGCCAAGCAAAACAACAGTTAGTTCAACATTTCACATCTACAAATTACAAGAATTACCCAGAACATATATTCACACACACACACACATATAGAGGTAGATATAGATATAGGGAGTGGAAAATGCATTTAGGCACTTGCTCAAACCACGTATTTGTTGCTGATGAGCACCCATTTTTATGGTTTACAAATTGAAATCCTATTTCATTTGGAATTAGATTCAATTATACAAAATGAGTCACCAATATAGTCGGGAAATTTACTCTTTTTTTTTTTTTTTTTTTCTGCGTTTTGATTAGGGTGGTTTGTATTGTTACTTAAGGGGACAAACTAAAAATGGCCCAAAACTAGAAGCCTTAAGGAGTAGGAAAATAGGCCAATATTGAGTCAGAAGAAACAATGCGATCAACTCCTCTGAAACTCACATGGCGTCTTAGAAGCAAGAACAGCATACTCCTCCTCCGACCCAGTTGTTAGTTTTGCTTTGTCTTTCACTGTGATTCGGTCAGACACTTGGGGAGACACATGTTGCCTTGCCTTGCCTTTGCGCCAAAAGAGAGAACTTGTCGTTTCCAAACGTTTTTATGTACCTAAATGAGTCTTTTTCTCAAACGTCAAGTAACCTGTTCTTTTGGTTGTCGTTTTTCATAGGGAAAAGAATATCCATTTTGAATCGTCATACTATGCTTTGATCTTCAAGCACAGCCATTCCAAACAAACCAACAATTATGTGGTGGTGTTTTTCAGTGAACGACTTTTCCTACTTTTCTGAATCTAAACAAAGGTCGTGATACAAATTTTAAACCTCCATCGTGCATGTTTCCAGTTACAGACGACTTCTATATTTCAAACGCCAACAACATATTCGTTTTAAGCTTCACACTTCACACCATAATCATGTGCCAACGTTAACGTGTCAGTTTCCAACACAGCAACATTTCTTATTATACACACAACTTGTTATATTAACAGATTAACCTCAAAATCATCCGCCGTTTTGTCACCTCAAATATTCTCTACTTGTGCATGTGATTGTCATGTTTAATTGGTCAATTAAAACTCACCACGAACAGACTTAATAACATTAACCAATTAAATTCTGACACCTCATAACTCATAAGAGAATAGTGGATTCCTAGCATTTTCTTTTACATAACACAAATATTAATGTCTCGCAGCCGCTTCTACTACAATATTGACACAGAAAATGGCAGGACTAATTTTTAAACCCAATTTCCACAAAGAGAAAGTGCTTGAAGTTCTAAAGTTTGAGCTATTCTCTAGCAACTCATAATAGCAAAAATCCTGTCAAGCAATGGCACCACTGCCTCATTCAGAAACAATTTTCTCAACCCTATAAAGATGATTCACATTCTGTGAAAAACACTACCAGAAGTGGAAAAAATAGGCATAAATGAACCTCAAAAGTACAAACTGAATTCACAGGTTACAAGTACATATCATCATACAGGTTGTTCATGTTAGGATAGCTTCACTGGCTCCTGCCACATTTCCCAGTAACCAGGTCCATCTTCTGAATCAATTTTGAGGTTTAGGAGACAACACAGTAAGCAGATTCCCGGGTGGAAAAAAATCAGATCTTCATGTTTAGTAGACCAATTTGTCTTTTAACTGCAAAACAATAAGACATTATACCTCCACGGGCCAGTAATTCATTATAGCAACCACGTGAGTTGCGATCATCGATCAACGATTCTGACCAAAACCGCACGCAAAAAGCAGTTTAGGCTGCAACCAAGCAACCCTGACAACAGACACAAGCAACCACAATTCCGAGGACAGCTCCAGCAAGGACCTGAGATGGAGTATGGCCAAGGAGTTCTTTCAGCTTTCTTTGGCTAATGGGATGCCCTTGAAACAAGTCCTCAACAATCATATTAAGAACCTATAATCACCATTCATAGAATAACCAATAAATGTTAGCAGTTATGTAACCAATTCGAGTAACAAAGAGAGCGAGAGAGGTTGCTTATTATGTCAAGTTTGCAAAGTGACAAGAGTTCAATGAACTTCTCAAAGTATATGGTCTATTATCCGTTCTAAATTTGAGTCCATGACAGTTGAAAAAATGTATCTATATTACTAATTGAACGTAAGCTAAGTAATATGTGAGAAGCGGAATTTAAGCTATCTTTTAACCTTTCTAGAAAAAGACAAAACGAGTAGGAAGGTGTCTTCAAGATGATCCAGAACCCCAACAGAAAGTCAAATTCCTGACTGCATGAATCCACTAAACCCTCCCTTGATCAGTAATTGAAAGATGCAAATTAACTTCAAACTACATTTGAGTGATCACATAGCTGAAATAACCAAGAAAGGGAATTTTGCAAAAAGAATAACTCCAAATTTTAAAATGTTGAGAATGTCCAATCTTTGGAAACTTAGGGTCTGCTTGGATTCACTTTTATTTTTTGTTTTTTATTTTTTTAAACAAAAAATGGAATTTTTTTGAAAGATTGCTTAGCAACTTTATTTTTGTTTTCTGCTTTTAAAAATTGTTACCAAAATTTTGAAAAAAAGTGGTAACAAAAAATTTCTAATAACGTTATTTTTTTAAACAGGTTTCAAAAACTAAAAAAATATGCATACATTTATAGTAAATGTATATACACATATATGTGTATACATATATAATATATACATATATAAATACAAGTTTATATGACTTTATTTCTCATTATTTGTACTTTTTTGTTTTTAGAAACAAGCAGTGAAAATAAATTTACCAAGTATGTTTTTTATTTTTAAAAATTAAAAATTAAAACAAATTTTTCACTCCTACTTTTAATTTATTTAAACAAAAAAATTGGAAATAAATCCAAACAAACCCTTAACATTTTGAACTCCTATTCCTAGCATCATACAAAAGTTCATGATTTAAGCTCTAGTAATATAATTTGAACAAATCTCATTAACTTAGGGCGTGTTTGGTATATGATTCAAATTCTATTCTATAGATCTGAGAATAACTTTCATATAGAAAGTTGATAGGATAAACATTTTCAAATTTGTAGAATAGGATTCAAATCCTAAACAAAACGCGCCCTTAAAAAGCAGAAATTTCTAATCCAACTAATTATCACATCAGGGCCTCGATTTGGTATTCGAACATACCAAACTTCTAGGTGATCTAATCTCCATATTACCTTTATGAAAATTTGATGGATTCTCACCAGCTCTTGGCGCTTAGCCTACAGTACTATTAATTATTAACCAAGTGTTTTACCATTTCAATACCAGAAGATTAAGTCATTAATAAAAACAAAGTAGCAGTACAAGAACTAGCTCAACATGTACATAAATAACACCAACAAACTAGTAAAAGTATCACAACCCAGAACTCATCAAATCAATTCCTACCTGAGCTTGCATACCAGCATGTCTACGAACTCCAATAGCGTCATACATAACAATCAGACTAAACCCCAAACAAACCGGAAATAACGAATCCGCCACGCCATGACAGAGCGCCACCGATGTCGAGAGAGCCGTACACAGCGCCGAGTGCGACGAGGGCATCCCGCCCGAAGCGAACAAAATCCTCAAATCCCACTTCCTTTCCACAAAGAAATTCAACAAAACTTTGGTCAATTGGGCACAAAACCAAGCACACAGGCCCGAAACGAAAGTTGGGTTCGCGGCCAATTGGGCCACGAAGGGACTAATCTTGACCTTGGCATTGGTGGTCACACTCAACAGAGCTATCCCAAGCCCACTGCTCTGCAAGTACTTGATGCCATTATCGTCTAGAACCGTCTCCGAATCTTGGGAAGCTTGTAGAGACGAAACCCATTTGGGGGTTCGAGAGAAGAATGAGTTTTTGAGGCTATGGAGGAAAGGGATCAAAAGGGTCAGTGGCTTCAATAGATAATCGTAAGCGAATGATTTGGGTTCTGGGTTTTTGGGATTTGATGGGGTTGGTCTATAAGAGAGTGAGATAGAAGTGGTTCTGAGCTTGTGCGGGAATTTGAATAAGGCAAGGTATCTTCTTCTAAGGGTTTTGGTGTGAAAGTGAGAGTGAGAGCTCGAAAAGGTGAAACCGAAGGAGTTGAACGTGGGTTTCAGTATTACAGAGTCCATAAAGATGGGGGCTACTCTACTCTACTCTACTCTTCTCTATCAGAGGACTCGTCAGCATTTCAGAGAAGAAAAACAGAGAGAGCGCTCGATAAAAGGGCTCGAAATAAAGGGGGACTATTTAGCGAAACCTTTTCTATACCCTTAATGTTGGTCCATAATTACTGAAAAGGCCATTGAGCCCCAAAATGAGTAACGAATATGCTAAGGAGCTATAGCATTTATCCTTTTTTTAAATATTCATGAATATAATTGTTTTTCAATTATTCGTGGTATACACAAATAGCTTACGATCATGATGTGGGACTGTTGGTCCATATTTGATGTTCCCTGACCTTGTGACAGATAGTTGTACATGTACATGTACATGTCCTTGTCAGTCCCTTCATTTTCATTACGTTTCCTAAAAATTTCGTCTATGACAATCTTCAGTCATATATCAGATTGAAAGTTGTAGAGTTCTAAATCTTCATCGGACTCGTAATAAATCACGAGCTAGAACGTGTGGAAAAGTCTTCTCCTTGATAAACACCCGGCATAGATTTAGATATTTTTTTTTAAAGGCAAAATGGGAAATATTATAAACTCAAGTCCTCAGTAACAACTAATGAAATAAACAAAGGACAAGATAAACTCCAGAATATATATTTGGAACAAGAGAGAGCAAAACTAGCTAACATGGGGCCTACTTTATTCATAAGACGGGGAATAAAGAGATAAGTGACATAATTAGTAGAAGACAACCAAGATTTAACATCCTCAAATAACGAAGCACTAGCGCTCGAAGGAGAAAACAATTTCAGACTATTAATAATCTTAAGAGCATCACATTCAATAGAAGAGACGATAATGTGTTCCCTAGCTGCAAAGAGAAGACCTTCTCGAAGGGCTAAAGTTCACTATCATCGACCGAAAATCGGCCATGAAGCTTCCGAGTAAAAGCCACTACAACTACTCTATCTCAAACAACATCACCCAATCCAACGAAATTTGATCCAATACGAATTGAAGTATCCGTATTAAGCTTAAGACACCCAACAGGGGGAGGTGTCCATCGAGGAAGGAAATCAATTGGAAGAGAATGAGCTTGAGAAGAAGACAGAAAGGGTCTTTGTAAAGAATCCCGAAACACGTGAATAAAAGATGAAGCAAACTCAACCCGAAGTTTAGGTGTACATCCTGAAGCTCTATATAGTACTCGGTTATGTTCATTCCAAATACACCAGAGTAAACACACCAAACAACTCAAAATCTTCTTTAGACAAAGCTGAGAAAATATCTAGTAAGATGTCCACAATCTCGACCTGATGTAATAATGGTTTAATATGTTCCCACAAACCAGCCTTTTTACAAATCTCCTTACCGAAAATATAACAAAAAGAGCATGGGCAGAAGACTCCATAGTATAAGAACAACGAGAACACCATGTTGAAACCGACACTTTCCTTTTGGCAAGATTCACAGAAGATGATAAAGCATTATGAAACACTCGCCGAAGAAAAGTATGAATTTTAGAAGGAATGTGCAATTTACAAAGGGACTTCCACCATCGATAGAGACAATTAGAGCAAGAACCTAAACTGTTAATTTTCTTATATAAGAGCACCTTATAGCTACTGCTAACCGTATAGACGCCATTATGCTCATAATGTCAAATAAAACAATCATCTCTCTCCACTAAGCCTAAAGGAATAGAGCGAATGAGTTCACCATCCATAGGAAGCAAATGACTATCAATGGCAGCATCATTCCATACACCCGACGTAAGAATTAAATCTTTATCAGAAGGAATGGCTGCCATAGTTTTAGTTATAGGCTTGAAAGAAAGTGGTCTCGAGAACCATGGATCATCAAACACTCGAATCTTTTCACTAGTTCCAACTAGCCATCTCAGACCTTTACTCACCACCTCTCTGCCCCATAAAGTACTCTTCCAAAGATAGGAGAAATCCAATTTATCTTCAGCGGATAGAAAGTCTGAATTATTGAAATACTTTCCCTTTAGAAGACGCCTTATTAGTGAGTATAGATTACAAAGGAGTCTCTAGGCTGTTTCACACTAGAAATTGATTAAATATTTGGAGATCAAGGAAACCGAGCCTACCAAGACCTTTAGAAAGACAAATTCGATCCCAATTTATCCCAGCAATCTTTCTCTCTCCATTAATAATCCCCTACCAAAACCAAAAAATAATGAAGATAGCTCTTTACACAGAGCAGACAAAATCTTAAACAAGCTCATAACACAACTTGGAATAGCCTGCAAAATGGATTTAATCAAGACTTCTCTACCTCTAACTAAAAGCAAACCCCGTCTCTAACTCTGAACACATTTCCAAACTCGGTCCTTGATCGAAGAAAAGGTTAGATGTTTATTCCTTCCAACCACAGAAAGTAGGCCCAAATAAGTATCATGAGCCAAAACACCTAAAAGTCCAAGGGTCCACTGGATATATCCTCGATCGTCTTCACTAAAGTTAGGACTAAAAATGATTGTTGATTTATTTAAAGATTAATCTTCTGTCCACACGCTAGCTCATAAATTTCTAAAATCTTCATAATAGTTCGACAATCATCTATCGGGCACGAGAGAAAATTAGTGAATTATCCACAAAGAATAAATGGCTAACCTTGGGGCCTGAACGAGAGCATTTCATTCCAAGGAGTTTACTATCCAACTCGGCTTTAGATATAAGAGAGGATAATGCTTCAGCATACAAGAAATAGGGAGAAAGAGAAAACCCTTGGCATAAACCACGCGAAGGAATAACACGACCCTTTGGAAGACCATTCACGTAAAAAGAGAAGGTTGAAGTCGAAATACAATTCAAAACTATTGAGACCCAGCTTGATGGAAATTTCCTTTTCACCATAAGAGCCTCCAAAAACTCCACTCAACCCTATCATATGCCTTGCTTATACCAACTTGAAAGCCATAAAACCACAGCATCTATTGTTCTTCTTTGATAAAGAATGTAACAACTCAAAGGCCCCAATAACGTTGTCACTTATAAATCGATTCAGAGCAAAGGCACTTTGAGTAGTAAAAATCAAACTAGAAATTAGGACTGCACAAAATTACCAAATTTCCGACCCGCCCGCTCGACCCGAATGAACCCGACCCGAAATTCGGGTTTAATAGTTGAATCTGAAAATTCGGGTAAAAATCCGACCCGATCGCTTGAAATTCGGGTCAATTTCGGGTGTTAAATATTTGAGGTCGGGTTAACCGAACCTGACCTGAAGGGAAGTCCGTATATATTTAGAAAAAAACCCTAATGCCCTACCCCTCTTTCTCATTGCTCAGCCGACATTCACTCTCTCTCAGGTTCTCAACTGAAGCTCTCTCACGGTTACCTCACAGGCTCACACTCTCTCTCCCTCAACTCGCCGCAACTGCCAGCTAACACTCACAGGACAACCACACCACACCCCTCTCAGTTCTCACCCTCAACTCTCACTCCCTCACCCGACTCTCTGTCGCTCAGCCCGCCGCATCCCCTGAATCCCTGTCACTCATTCTTTCACGCTCAGCCCGCCGTGCGTCCGCAATACCTCGTCTCACTCTCAAGCTCTCAGCAGCTCAGCTCACCCCTGACTCCCTCACCTCACCCTCTCGCTCAACCCGCCAGCGCCAGGTAATCAGGTATAACTTTCCCCCGAAAAGCCTCTGGTCATTTTTCCGATGGTCATCCCTCTCTGGCTCTCTCTATCTGTAGCTTTTTGTTTTTCAAATTAATTCTGTACTCAGTATTCAATGGAATATAACAGTACTTAATATATTTGCTAATTTGTAATTTTCATTCGTTGGTTGACTGTCTTTCTCATTTCCTAGCTGTTTGGAGGATAGCTTCAAAATTGTATCAAATTAAATTAGCCTTCATATCCTTTAGATTGAAATTTTTTATGTCACTCCTTCCAATTTAAAGGTTTTTCAACGTGACAGGTTATGCATCTCTGAGGTTTGAGTGGTAGTTGGTTACTGATCAATCTGTAAGGCTGCTCTGCTTT
>JXTC01000034.1:0-26551 GCA_002914845.1 Trema orientale
GCCCGCCCATTTTGCCACCACTACTCGTAAGGACAAAATTCAACTAATAATAAATGCAACAAAATACAATATGAAGTAAAAAAAAAAAAAACATACAAGAAAAGCTTAGAAATTACGAATAGGACTACTGTGAAGCAGGGAAGTATAAATCAGAACTCAGAGTTCCTTCTAGTCAGTCTACTGAATTTCATTTAAAAACACTTCACTTATTTCCTTTCACGGTGAATTTGATTTTATCGTCTCTATCCCATTTTTTTGCTTAGCTAAACAGCTTTCTGGGGTACTGTTGAAGACGTTGATCAGAGATTGCACCCATTGGATCATGGGATGACATTGTTTGAATAATTTTAGCACTACATATTGAGCGAAATCCTTATTCTTTGTCTGTTTCTCTTCCAAACAAAAATTCTTCGCACTTCCCTTTATAGATTATTGTAACGACCCAAAACCCGGGCCAGTGGCAGAGAAGGGAATTTCACAAAGATGGGAAATTCCTTGATTTATTTGAAAAATGTCTAAAAAGTTTTAGTTTCATAAATAATCCATATTGATAAAATATTTAGAATTTCATCCTGTGAACCTCTCCCACAGTTCGTATACACCATTAAACATAGACCGAATAATAATTGAAAAATGTGAAATCAAATATAAGTCCAAACATCTTCATCATCTACAGCAACAAGTTAAATCCCAGAATGGCATACATAATTTCACAGACAAATTAGAAAGTAGTAATCTTGGTTCAATGCCAATACAAAACCCAAATAGTCTAAACGCCACAACAATAGACTTCTAGCATTACCAAGAAATGAACCACGGTCAAGATGGCTTCTTACTCCTCTTGATCACCAAGGTCACACTGGACACCACCTGCGGAGGAAGGTAGGGGGATAAGCATACAATACCCAGTAGGAAAACAGTTACCTCGAAGAAAAACAGTTCAATGATGGAAAACTCATGCATGGTTAGTTCAAATCCAAAACATACATACACATATATATATAATCCGAACTCGAAACCCATATATATAAAACAGTGTAATCAAAACCATCAATTCATATGCACATGATACAAATCAACCCATACCCATGAGCTCACATCCTCTCATCTGTGGAAACCTAGGATGATGGCACTAAGTGTACCTAACAGCCTGCCTGACACCTCAGCCCATATCCAGTAGGGACACCCGTGTGTCGCCTACAAAACATGGAGGGGCAACCGAATTGCCTACGCGTGCCAAATGGGGAGGTAATAAAAAATAACGAACCCCGCGTGGGTTTACGGACTCAGCAGCGACGGTGGGGCACGCAATGCCACACTGTAAACCCACGATGCTAACATGGTATTCATGTATGATCCTATGACACGTGCAATATAGAACTGAAGTGTAAAAATTACTGTTCTCTGGTTTTTCAGTAAAAAATGCATAATAGGATTTTATAGAAAAACGGGCAGCATAACGGCCCTATTTTGATATACCCAAAATAACCTGCACACAGCAAATTTTCAGAGCAGTACAGTATATATCATACAACCAGATTCCATCACATATAATTCAAATAACTTGTTCTCATATGTTGCAGAAAATAAGTTTTGACTCAAAAATGGTATAAAATGAAGGTAACTGAACTCCTATCTCACCGGAATAGCGATACCACACTATCGAGTCCTCTACGTATCGTTGACGATCGCCCGGAGGGTCGGGAACCAATTCCGAGCCCTCGATCGTCCTCTCACAAAAAGTCAACTTCTCATCAGAGCTTCAATTCCGCAAACGGACCTCTTCACTAAATTCCTAGCACCCAAAATAACTAGGTTAGACATATAACTTGTCCAATTTGGGTCCGAGTCCACACCGGACTGGTGGCACGTAAAACGAGATAAAATCTCGACCGTCCGATCTCGATTTTCGTGCCGATCACCAAACAACACAATATATATATCAAATTTCCCCATTCTCTGAGTACATTCCAAAAATGAGGTCAAAAACACAATCCAACGGCCGGATTAAAAAAATCAAGCTTAAACTCAAAATACCCAAAAGTGGCATCTTTTGATCCGGAAATTATGGGGTTAAGATATATATATACCTTAACGATTCTTGCGATGATACGAATCCAACGAGACTGGTTTGGGGTCAAATGATGGCCGGAATTTTCGTCGGCGGCCAAAAATCCGAAATGGTCATTAACGGCTTCTCTTTCTTCTCCGGCGACGACAGCAGCTACGGCGGCCTGCAGCTAGTCGGCGTCAGATTGTGGCAGCCCGGGGGTGCTCCGCCTGCTTCCTGGTGGCCGGACGAAGCTTAGGCGGTGAGCTGCGGCTGGTCCCGTTCTTCGGCCTAGAGAGATCCCAAAGAGAGAGAGTGAGTCACAGACAGGAGGGAGAGAGAGGGGAGGAGAGAGAAAGGAAAAAATATATATATTTATTTAAATTTTTTTCTGGTCAAAAGACCATTTTGCCCCTGTTAAAAATGGGTTTTTACAATTATTCCAGACAAAAGTTAATTTCATAGGTTCTTAATTTTTTTTTTTTTCAAATACCTAAATTCCATAGAAGAAAGTAATAATTTTAATAGCATCCATAATACGCAGACGATGGTTTTATATCGTTACATGAACCGTTGAAAGCAATTAATAATGCAATTTAACTCTTATTATTACATGCCATTCTATATTATCACGTAAACTAGACATAAAATATCTCTGAGCAAAATTAATTTTGCAGCATATGTATTTCAATTTAATGTAGCAATCCAAGATGTTGTACCACAACTACTCCTGAAAAAACCAAAAGTAAGCACGTCTCCAGAATCTGCAGACCAGCAGAGGAGCAATGACATCCACAAAGCCCAAACCAAATCCCATGCCTATCCCCAATCGAAACCAGTACTCTTCTTCGTCTGACGCTCTTTCAGCTCCATCATGTTCGGTACCTGCAGCTCCAGCTCCAGATCCAGGTGTTGTGCAGCTTATGGGGAGTGTCATACTGGTTACCAATTAGTTGGTTTCTTGAGAGATCAAGCGATTCCAGCCCTGTCATATTGCCAATCTTATCTAGAATTTTTCCACTCAAATAATTTCCCGACAAATTTAGAGATTGTAATACGCGGAGACTCGTAAGCTCTTTCGAAATTTCTCCAGATAAGTTGTTGTCTGATAGGTCTAGGCTAGTTAATTACGAGAAGTAGGATAGTGTCACACTGGTTTTCCCTTCCTTTTGTCACCAAAATTATCACACTTTCATCCTCACCATGGCCGGAGTAAACGTAAGAAGTCTGAATTTGTGGTGATTTAGTGGTCATGGCCACGAAATTTTTGAAAAACTTTGGTATGGTCCCGGATAAATTGTTATTTAGTGTACAGAGCTCAATTGGAACATGACCTGTCAATTTATTTGAACGAAGGACGAGAATGGTTAGATTTAGAAGACTTCCAATCCATTTTGGTGTATTTCCAACGAATTTATTTAGACCAAGGTCGAGAGCCAATAAAGATGAACAATTATGAAGAGGCTTCGGTATTCCTCCGATATATAAAGCTATTATTGCGAAGGTGCAATGAGAGAATAAGTACACTAAAGATCCCATAGAACTTGGAATTTCCCCGGTCAGATTATTGTTAGATAAGTCTATTGCTGAAAGTGATGGCCAGGCCAGTACATCCAACAGTCAGGAACCTTTCCAGATTAAAGATTATCTTTAAGATAAAGGACATGCAATATGCTTATATTAGTCTTTGGATCACATAGGAAATAAGAAAGGTCTCCCGGACAAGGAATTATTTGAAAGATCTAGCACTTTGACAGCAGCTGGGATACGAGGCAATGGACCCATGGATTTGGTTTCTAGAGAGATCATGAATCTCACCATTATAAGCAGTTAAATTCCAAAACCAATACGGAATGGCATCTGATATATTCTAGTGTTGGACAGGTTTATGATATAAATATCTTTCTGTGATTTAAGCCACATATATAGGAAACTGAGGACCCAAGTTCCAAGATCTTAATTCTATGTGTTTGAGCTGAAAGGGAGGTATCCAATAATGACTCACTTTTAGAATCAATTTATTTTCAGAGGCATATAAATTCTTCGACTTTGTGAGGTTGACAAAGTGAAATTCATATACATCACCTTCTAAACGGTTTGAAGAAACATGTAGGGATTCTAAATTTGAGAGAGAGCCAAGACTTTTGGGAAGAGATCCACTCAATTGGTTAAAAGAAACATCCAGCTCGGTATTCTAAATTTGAGAGAAAAGAAAACCCAGACTTTTGGGGAGAGATCCATTCAAATGGTTAGGTTATAACGCATGTACTCAATTGCCCAGTTTAAGCCTATTGGAAAGGCATCCTGACAAGCTTTCAAAAGCCTTTGAGAGTACTTTACCATTAATATTAATTGCCTCCAAATTGTATTTCTCCTGATAAATCATTAAGTGACAAGTCTAAACTGATAATAGAGGTCAAATTTGCTATGTCACTTGAGATAACACCATGCAAATCATTAGCAGAAAGGTCGAGGTGTTCAAGACCGGAAAAACTATGAAGGCAGCTGGGAATGGTAGAATTAAAATGATTGCCAGATAAATCAAGATATTTAAGAAGGCTCATATTGGTTCGGAATGCGCAGGGAATTGGACCTCCAAGTTTAAGATAGTTGCTACTCAGGTCAAGTCTCTCAAGGGATGTAAGATTAACGTGAGATGGAAAAGGAATATGATATGGAGATCACAAGAGGACAAGCTTAATTCTAGCAAGGAAGGGAGTGTGTTTATTGCCAACAACCAATACTCAGATGCTTCACTAAGGCTAACATATATAACTCATGCCTAGATATTCCAGTGAAGAAAGACCAGAGATCCAGTGAAGGTTCTCGACATGCAAGTCATCAAAATCATATGGATCTCCAAGACCAAGACGGCGCAAACTTGATAGATTTCCAAGTTGGTGGGGAATCATTCCCTTGAATCCTCCATGGGTGAGGTTAAGATATCTTAAACTCACAAGAGAACCCATGAACCTGGGAATATTAATCCCGCCAAAATCATTGGAGCGGAGCTCAGGTCTCAGTGACTGAGATGTGTGAGATAAAGCAAGGAAGGATTAATCTTGCCTGTAAATGATCCATTCTTGAGGCGGAGCTCGGAGACATGGCCAGTGATGCTGTTGCAGACAATTCCAGCCCATTTGCAGCAGTCTTCTTCTTCAGATTCGTCCCAAGACACCAGTGTGTTGGAGCGATCTACAAGATATCGCTTGAAACTCAAAAGAGCTTGCTTCTCTGTTTCAATGCAGAGTATGTTGGAGTCGGCATTTCCAAAGCAAACAGTGATAGTTGCTTCAGCAAGAAACTCAAGGAAAATAATTGTGACAGGATTAATATTGGATAATATTGCAGCCATGATGAGATGAGATCAGTGTAAAATGTATAATGAGAGGAGTCTATTTATGGACTAATGTAAGTAAAAGAAATGGACTCAAAAAGACAAGTTGGTCCCAGCAAGTGACTTTTAGTGACCAACGTAAACCAAGGGAGATGGGAAGTCCGAAAATTAATCCTAGTATTCCACCTTAGGTTTATGCAGTCGTCCTTGGTCTTTAGGAAGACAAAAATGTCAGTTATGTATTAAAGACAAAAATGTCAGTATGGCCAATACTTTATTGCTAAAAAAAAAAATTGGGGAAGACAAAAATGTCAAAAAGATAAAGGCATAGTGCATGTGATCTGTAATAATCCGTACAGTTATAGAAAAGAAAAAGGGAAATAAAGAAATAAATATATAAATGAAAGGATAAAAGACAAAAAAGATCAAGGATTAGCTAATTACACAAGAACAATTAAGTAATTTAAAGGATTAGGAAACCATATACGTATAATTTTTCAGAGTCTCTGACAGAAGAAAAAAAAATTTTAACGCTCTACAAGAACAATTAAGTAATTTAAAAAAAAATTTTAAGCTTGATCCATATTTTATTCGAAAGATAATTATCTCTTGTCAAAATAATTTTTATTTATTAACAAATTGCTTGAAAATAAGTTTAAGATTTACAAACATAGTTTTCTTTAAAAGAAAGCAAAAGAGACATTAATTTAAGTAAACCAAAAGTCACTAGCAAAGATGAAAGGTTACTTACTTGTTCGCTAGCCTAACCAATCTAATACCAATATGCTACCTACCACAAGCACCTATAATTATAAGAAGAATCACACATGATCATTAAACATTCAATATGTACCTTAAATTATGCCTAACACAATATCTAACCTGCTGCCCATGCACACTTGATACATTCGCTATATTACCTCGTATAACCTCGACATCAAGAACTCATAACAATTCCAAATTAATTCTAAAAAATGTGAAACTTGGAGGACAATATCTACAAGTGATTGGGGTCTTAAAAATGCTAAGAACATGACTGTAGGATCCATAGGTAGGCCTCACAAAGCCAAGTAAACCACTACTACGTTTTACTCTAATTGCTGAAAGTTACAAAAAATTTTTCAGACTCGTAGTGCTCACTTTGAAATGCTATATCTCCCTGGTTATATGTCCGTTTTTGACAAATTATATACCGTTGGAAAGCTTATCGAATAAGCTTTCTAAACATATGAAATATGACCCTATTAGACTAACAAAAGTACTGGAAAAACCAGTCGTAGTCACTACTGTGTTTTACCATTCTAGACCAAAACTAAAAAATCTATGACTTTTAATCTAGACATCCAAATCCCGTAATTTTGGTCTTATTTGAAACCTTACAACGAGAGTAATTAATCAAATTGTAAATGAACCCTAGAATTATGACTGAAACAAAAAGATGCTTCAAGGGTTCTAAACCCTAGATGATAGATTAACAGTGTTTTATAAGTGAACATACCTCGCAAAAGTGCCAGTTTAACAGTGTATTAAAAGTGAAGGAGAATTCAAATCTTTTAATTATAAATATAGAAACTCTATGGCTTATTACTTAAACAAGTCACTTAATCGAGCCTAGTGAATTCCCGGAGCAATCTTAAAAGTAGTTGAAAATGTCGGTTTCTGCTATTCAAAAGTCTTTGAGAGTTGTGTGTGTGTGTTTGGGGGGGTCAGGGGTTCAAACCTTGGTAGTGTGTGTGTGTGTCATTTTCCTTTAATTTGTAGTAAGTGGTGGTCATTAGTTAAGCCCCACTTTTAAAAAAAAAAAAAAAAAACTTCACTAGACAAGTATGTGTTGTAAAACTACATATGACTTCTTTAGATTGACTGACAACAAGTGACTAGTAGTGGCCAACGTGATATCCCATGGGAGATGAAAAGTTCAAATAATCAAAGAATCCCCCCCTGGTTCACACGTGGGTATTATATACCTACCAAATTTCATCAATAATAAGGACCTCAGATAGAAATTTCATATTTACAGCTTGCTTAATCATTTTGACAATTATCCGTTAAAAGTAAACTGACAGCTTAAGATTAAGGAAGATAAGCATAAAATAAAACTTTATAACAAATAAATCCCATTAGCACAAAAAAAAAAAAAAGAGAGAGAGAGAGAGAAAAAAAGAGCAAGATATGTATTCCAGGGAAATCATGCAACACATTGACTATATGCTGATACTATATATTAAGAAAACAGATTAAACCATCTGTCTACTACGGATAATATATATGATAGTTCTATATTACGTCAGCCGTAAATACGGGAGAATTGATTTCGTACCGCGCACTTAAAATGGAAGGAACAATCCAAGATCTTGTACCACATGTGTTGTACAAACCAAAAGTAAGCGCTTCTCCAAGTTGTGCTCAACAACAATGGACTGATGATGCCCAAAAGGCCTACAGCAAATCCTATCGCTATGCCCAAACGGAACCAATACTCTTCTTCTTCATCTTGTCCCGTTCCGTATTCAGTGCCACCTGCGGATGTCGTCTTATTGCCTACACTGCAATCATTGGGGAGTGGTGGTCCGCAGAGTTGGTTGCCAATGAAGCTAGAAGGTTCCACACTCTGAAGCTGGGTGCTCAACGGAATCCCTCCTGACAAGTTGTTGTACGACACATTCAAGTGACTCAAGAAATTCAGATTTGACAAGCTTGGAGGGAGTCTACCAGATAGTTGGTTCATTGAGAGGTCAAGAGATTGAAGCCATGCCATATCGCCGATCGTATCTGGAATGCTTCCTATCAAATGGTTTCCGGACAGATTTAGAGACAACAACCCTTGTAGACTGGTGAGTTGTTTTGGGATCTCTCCAGATAAGTTGTTTTGTGAGATGTCCAGGCTAGTTAGTAGTGTCAGGATGGTGTTATATTGGTCTTCCCTTCCTCTTGTCACCACAAATGCATTCTCCAAGAACTCGGCGAAAGAGAAGAGTTCGACCGTGATGGGGTCAACTGATTGTGGTTTGGTGACCATGGCTTTGAAATTGTTGAAACAACTCGGTATGGTTCCGGAGAGACTGTTATCGGCAAAATCCAAGACTTGAAGGGCAGTAAGGCCACAGAGCTCATGTGGAATCTGGCCTTTCAATTTGTTTGAACGAGCACCAAAGACTTTCAGCTTTGGGAGATCAATACCAATCCATTTTGGTATGCTTCCAACCAGCTTATTCAGACCAAAGTCCATAACTCTTAACATGGTACAGTTTCGAAGAAAAAAAGGTATCTCTCCCTCAAGGATGTTGTTCCTTAGGTGCAATGACTGTAACCTCTGTAAAGATCCAATGGAATTTGGTAATTCCCCAGTTAGCTTATTATTTCCCAGTTCTATCACCTCTAAGGATTGCCAATACTTCCAACAATTGGGAATTTCTCCTGATAAGAGATTTCTCCCAAGTCGAAGAATAGCCAAGCTGTTTCTTACACCCATTGGTTTGCATAACAAGCGCGAAATGTCTCCGGAAAAGAGATTGTTGGAAAGATCTAGAACTGTTAATGCAGAATCAATACGAGGTAATGGACCCTTCAACTTGTTGGAGCCCAAGTATATTGTTGGCCGACCAGTGACAGGAAGCATATCAGGAATTTCCCCAGAGATTTGGTTGTAAGAGAGGTTCATGTTCAAAAAAGTTGAAGATAAGTTCCAAAACCAATTGGGAATGGCATCCGAAAGTCCTGTGTTTGATAGGTCCAAAACTGAAAAGTGTTTCTGTGATTTGAGCCAACTTGGAAACTGAAGACCCAAGTTCCAGTTTCTCAATCGTATTAGATCAAGACGAAAGGGAGGTATCCAGTCTGAACTTGCTCTTAAAGCTAATGAATTATCTGAGCCATCTAACACAAACAGATTAGTGAGATTGGCAAAGTGTACTTCTGATAGAGTGCCTTCCAAAAGATTTCCAGAAATATCAAGTAGTCCTAAATTCGAGAGAGAACCAATGCTTTCCGGAAGAGATCCATTTAGTCTGTTATTTGAAATGTCTAATGACTCTAATACAGATAATTTTCCAATAGTTAATGGAATTGGACCAGAAATCATATTACTCCCAAGTGAGAGATAAGCAATATTCTTGAACTCTCCAATTTGATCTGGGATTTCACCAGTAAATAGATTGTCTTCCAAATACAATGATTGCAGACTATTTGCTAGGCATCCTGATAAGCTTTCAAATGCCTCTGAGACTTCCCCATTCAATTTGTTCGAACTCAAACCAAGCTCCTCCAACTTGCAAAGATTTCCCAATGATGCTGGCAATTTCCCTTCTAGAGCATTATCCGACAAGACAAGTCCAACAATAGAACTCAAGTTTCCGATCGTGCTTGAGATAACACCATGCAAGTTATTTGAACCAAGGTTGAGATTCTCAAGACTCTTAATACCATAAAGAGAGTCAGGAATGGTAGAACTTAGATTATTGGATGAAACATCAAGGCTAGTAAGGGAAGGCAAGCTCCAAGAAGCATTGGGAAATGACCCTATAAATCCACTCTGGACAAGTTGAAGAGAGACTAGATTAGTCAGACTGAAAACCCAACTTGGTATAGGAGCATGGAAATGGTTGAAAGAAATATCAAGCACAGTAAGGGAGCTAAAATTGACATGAGAAAGAGAATGAATTAGACTAAGATCACAGCCCAAGAATTGTAACTCTAACAAAGAAGGGAGCATGTTTATTTCCTCCAACCAATGATTAGAAGCTTCGCTAAGGTTCACATAGCTCATACCAAGATATTCTAGCAAAGAAAGACTAGAAAGCCAGTGAAGATTCTTGGCATACAATCCAATAGTACCTCCAAGGTCAAGATGAACCAAACTCGAGAGATTCCCAAGCTGGCCAGGAATCATTCCCTCAAATCTTGACTCCGTGAGGTCAAGATATTTCAAACTCAAAAGAGAACCAATGAAACTAGGAATTTTGATCCCCTTAAATTCATTGTAGCTCAAGTCTAAGTGAGTGAGATGTGTTAAACTAAGCAAAGAAGGATTTAACTTGCCTTGAAATGGGCCATTATCAAGGTGGAGCTCTATGACATGCCCAGTTCTGTTGTCACAGACGATTCCAGCCCATTTGCAACAATCATTTCCGGAATACCAAGACGACAATCTGTTTAAGGGATCTACAAGATCTTGCTTGAAAGTCAAAAGAGCTTGTTTTTCACTTTGAAAACAGAGTACTCTGTTTCCGATGCAAACATTAATGAGAGTTGCTTCTAAGAGAAATATTAGATTTAGGAATAGAACTGAAACGGGTTTCAAGGGTACCACCATGATTCTGGGTGAGATTTTTGCGTTTTGAGATCTGTATTTCTAAGTTTTTTATTTTAAATATTAATGGCATTCTTTATACTCGATTGATTCAGGTCATGTTTCTTTCCGAACATGATGCCTTTTGACTATTTCGTCTACCTAGAGTTGAGGGAACAATTATTATTATTATTATTATTATTATTATTATTGCTTTAAATATAGGGGCAATAAGGATAGTGAAGCCATGATGAGGTTTATGTAAAATGATAACTGGAGGATAGTTTATTTATATATATTGGCGATGGTAGAAAAAATAGAGAGTGGACTTCTCTGGTTCCATTTTAATTCCTCCACTTTATTCGCCATTTCTTGTTGAAAACGTGCTTTAGTTGCTTCAGTTACAGATTTACTAAATAATTGATCACTAAACCAAGTCCTTAGGAAATAATTCTTGACTTGATTTTAGGAATATTTGGTTAGGCGTGGCTTGATAGTAGGAAGATATTTTGATTTTCTATTATGTTTTCAGTTCTATATAAAGAGCATTGCAGTGAATAAAAATCATATACTTTTTGATACAATTTCTCTTCCTTTCTTTATTTTAAAATATTTTTCTTTGTTGCCATAAATTTTCTGTCTTATTTTTGCAATATACCAACAGATTGGTATCCGAGCTTTCTTCTTGAGGGACCTTTGAGTTAAGTGAATCCAAACACAAAACAAAACCACAATAACCCAAAAATCATAAACACAATCACCTTCAAAAATGGAGACAGAAACCAATTTCTCCCATATTGCAGCACCAATTTTTGATGGCGATAACTATCACGTCTGGGCAGTTAAAATGACAGTCTATCTTGAAGCATTAGATCTTTGGGAAGCTATAGAGGAAGACTATGATATGCTCCCTTTGCCCACAAATCCTATGGTAGCTCAGCTAAAGACCCACAAAGAAAGGAAGACCAGGAAGTCCAAAGTTAAAGTTTGCCTATTCTCTGCTGTTTTGAGTACTATCTTTACAAGAATAATGAACTTGGAGTCGGCAAAGAGAATATAGGACTATCTCAAAAAGGAGTATCAAGGCAATGAAAGAATCAAAAATATGCAAGTACTCAATTTGATCAGGGAGTTTGAAATGCTAAAAATGAAAGAGACAGAAACCATCAAAGATTACTCTGACAAGTTGTTGGGTATAGTTAATAAGGTGAGGTTGCTTGGTAAGGACTTCTCTGATGAACGAATTGTGCAAAAAATTCTCGTTTCTGTGCCTGAAAAATACGAATATAAAATTTCTTCACTAGAAGAATCTAAGGATTTGTCAAGCATATCCTTGGCAGAATTGGTGAATGCATTATAGGCACAAGAGCAAAGGAGAATGATGAGAAAAGAAGAATCGATGGAGGGTGCTCTTCAAGCAAAGGCAGAAAGTTCAGGATGAGGTAAAGACAGGAAGAACAACAATAAAAAGAAAAAGGCTAGCAACAACAACAACAAAAACAAGGACGGGACTTATCCAGCCTGCCTATACTGCAAAACGACAAATCATCCACAAAGGAACTGTTGGTGGAGGCCCGATGTCAAGTGCAGAAAATGTGGTAAGATTGGACACGTGGAGAGGATTTGCAAGTCCCAACAACATGAAGAGGCAAAGGCTTCTACTGAGCAACATAAAGAGGAGCAACTTTTTGTTGCAACATGCTTCACAACAAGCAACAGCTCTAGCGATTCCTGGTTGATTGATAGTGACTGCACAAACCATATGACTAATGACCAAGAACTCTTCAAAGAGCTTGATAAAACAGTCATTTCCAAAGTAAAAATTGGAAATGGTGAATTTATTTCAGTCAAAGGGAAAGGAACTGTGGCTATATAAAGCTTAACAGGTTTGAAATATATTACTGATGTTCTATATGTGCCTAAAACTGATTAGAACCTGCTTAGCATTGGCCAGCTGATTGAAAAAGGCTTCAAAGTCATATTTGAAGACAAATGGTGCTTGATCAAAGATGCAAGAGGCAGAGATGTATTCAAAGTCAAAATGAAAGCAAAAAGCTTTGCTTTAAATCTATTGGAGGAGGAGCAAATAGCATTTTCAAGCACTGTAAGCAATGCAGAATTATGGCACAGAAGGTTCGGGCATTTCCACCATGATGGACTTCTATATATGAAGAAATATAATTTGGTGAAAGGTGTTCCTTTGCTGAAAAAACTAGCTGATTGTGTGGTTTGTCAATATGGCAGGCAAGCTAGAAAACCTTTCCCTCAAGCAACATGGAGATCAACACACAAGCTGCAACTCGTACACACAGATGTTGGAGGACCTCAAAAAACGTCATCTTTAAATGGTAGTAAGTACTACCTTACATTTATTGATGATTATGCCAGATTTTACTGGATTTATTTTCTCAAATTCAAATCTGAGGTTGCTAATATATTTTGGAAATATAAAGCATTGGTGGAGAATCAAAGTGGTTGCAGGATGCAAAAAATAAGGTCTGATAATGGGAAAGAATACATGAATAATATTTTTGATAAGTTCTGTGAAGAAGCTGTCATTGAACACCAACTCACAGCTCCTTATACCCCAGAACAGAATGGTGTAAGTGAGAGAAAAAATCGAAGTATTATGGAGATGACAAGGTGTATGCTGCACGAGAAGGAGTTACTAAAGAAGCTGTGGGCAGAGGCTGCAAACACTGCAATTTTTTTACTGAGTAGGCTGCCAACAAGGATTTTGTAGAAAAAAATTCCATTTGAAGCTTGGTTTGAATATAAACCAAATATGCTGAATCTAAAGATTTTTGATTGCCTTTGTTTTTCTTATATGCCACAGGTAAAAAGAGACAAACTTGACAAGAAGGCAGAACTAGGAGTTTTTATTGGATATAGCGATTCTTTAAAGGCTTACAGAATTTTCCAACCACAAAATGGAAAAATTCTTGTAAGTAGAGATGTCAAGTTTATAGAAGATAAACAATGGAACTGGGAGGAGTCTATAAAGAAGTAGTTGGCAGAGCCACCACAATGTTTTGATGATGACATAGATGATGTCCCAGTTAGAGGTACAAGGTCCTTATCTGATGTTTATGAAAGAAGCAATGTTGCTGTTTTTGAGCCTG
This sequence comes from Trema orientale, assembly GCA_002914845.1. NCBI lineage: Eukaryota > Viridiplantae > Streptophyta > Magnoliopsida > Rosales > Cannabaceae > Trema > Trema orientale. Next base: position 13,797 of record JXTC01000034.1, read on the forward strand.
CAGAATTTAAAGAAGCAAAAAATGATGACAAGTGGATTGAAGCAATGGAAGAGGAGCTCAAAATGATAAAAAAGAATGACACTTGGGAGTTGGTGGATAGGCCTCAACACAGAAAGATCATTGGTGTCAAATGGGTTTACAGGACCAAACTTAATGCAGATGGTTCTGTAAATAAATACAAAGCCAGATTAGTGGTGAAGGGGTATAGTCAAGTATTTGGAGTAGATTTCTCAGAAACTTTTGCTCCAGTAGCACGCTTGGATACAATTAGGATGTTGCTTGCTTTGGCAGAACAAAAACGATGGAAGACTTATCAGTTGGATGTAAAATCTACATTTTAAACTGTTATCTTCAAGAGGAGATTTATGTAGAACAACATGAAGGATTCCAAGTCAAGGGACAGGAGAAGAAGATCTACTTGTTGAAGAAGGCCTTATATGGTCTTAAACAGGCTCCCAGGGCCTGGTATAGCAAGATTGATGAACATCTTCAAAGTCTTGGATTTGTTAAAAGTCCAAGTGAAGCTACATTATATGTAAAAGAAACAGATGCTAACTTAATTATAGTTTCTGTTTATGTTGATGATCTACTTGTTACAGGAAGTAATGAGAAATTGATAAAGGAGTTTAAAGCTGAAATGCTCAAAGTATTTGAGATGACAGACCTTGGCTTGATGTCCTATTTTTTGGGCATGGAAGTGAAGCAAGATCATGATGGAGTCTTCATAAGCCAAAAAAAGTACGCAAGGGAAATACTCAAAAAATTTCATATGGAAGATTGCAAAAGCACCAGCACACCAATGGATCAGAAGGAGAAATTTAGCAAAGATGATGGAGCAGAAAAAGTTGAGGAAAGCAAATATAGAAGCCTGATTGGTTGCTTGATGTATCTTACAGCCACCAGACCAGACATAATGTTTGCAGTAAGCTTGCTCTCAAGATTCATGTATTGCGCTAGTGAAGTGCATTTTCAAGCTGCCAAAAGAATTGTAAGATATATCAAAGGCACAACAAATTATGGCATTAAATATTCCTACTGTCAGAATTTTAAGCTTCATGGTTTTTCTAATAGTAACTGGGTAGGCTCTGTTGATGATATGAGAAGTACAACAGCTTTTTGTTTCAGCTTTGGGTCGGGAATTTTCTCATGGTCTTCAAAGAAGCAAGACGTGATAGCTCAAAGTACAGCAGAGGCAGAATATGTAGTAGCCAATGCTACAGTAAATCAAGGGATTTGGATCAAGAAAATACTTGCATATTTACATATGGAGCAAAATGAGCCATCACAGATTCATGTAGATAACCAAGCTGCAATTACAATTTCAAATGATCCTATTTTACACGGCAAGAGTAAGCATTTCAATATCAAGTTGTATCACTTAAGAGAAGTACAAAGGGGTGGAGAAATTAAATTGCTTTATTGCAAGACTAAGGATCAAGTTGCAGATATCTTAACCAAGGATCTGCCAAAAACTAGATTTGAAATGTTAAAGAAACAAATTAGGCCTCTGCAGCTACTAAGGCAAGGAGGAGTGTTGAAAACGTGCCTTAGTTGCTTCAGTTACAGATTTGCTAAATAATTGGTCAATAGACCAAGTCCTTAGGAAATAATTCTTGGCTTGATTTTAGGAATATTNTTACAGGACCAAACTTAATGCAGATGGTTCTGTAAATAAATACAAAGCCAGATTAGTGGTGAAGGGGTATAGTCAAGTATTTGGAGTAGATTTCTCAGAAACTTTTGCTCCAGTGGCACGCTTGGATACAATCAGGATGTTGCTTGCTTTGGCAGCACAAAAAGGATGGAAGACTTATCAGTTGGATGTAAAATCTGCTTTTTTAAATGGTTATCTTCAAGAGGAGATTTATGTAGAACAGCCTGAAGGATTCCGAGTCAAGGGACAGGAGGAGAAGGTCTACTTATTGAAGAAGGCCTTATATGGTCTTAAATAGGCTCCCAGGGCCTGGTATAGCAGAATTGATGAACATCTTCAAAGTCTTGGATTTGTTAAAAGTCCAAGTGAAGCTACATTATATGTAAAAGAAACAGATGCTAACTCAATTATAGTTTCTGTTTATGTTGATGATCTGCTTGTTACAGGAAGTAATGAGAAATTGGTAAAGGAGTTTAAAGCTGAAATGCTCAAAGTATTTGAGATGACAGACCTTGGCTTGATGTCCTATTTTTTGGGCATAGAAGTGAAGCAAGATCATGATGGAGTCTTCATAAGCCAAAAAAAGTACGCAAGGGAAATACTCAAAAAATTTCACATGGAAGATTGCAAAAGCACCAGCACACCAATGGATCAGAAGGAGAAATTTAGCAAAGATGATGGAGCAGAAAAAGTTGAGGAAAGCAAATATAGAAGCCTAATTGGTTGCTTGATGTATCTTACAGCCACCAGACCAGACATAATGTTTGCAGTAAGCTTGCTCTCAAGATTCATGCATTGCGCTAGTGAAGTGCATTTTCAAGCTGCCAAAAGAATTGTAAGATATATCAAAGGCACAACAAATTATGGCATTAAATATTCCTACTGTCAGAATTTTAAGCTTCATGGTTTTTCTAATAGTAACTGGGTAGGCTCTGTTGATGATATGAGAAGTACAACAGCTTTTTGTTTCAGCTTTGGGTCGGGAATTTTCTCATGGTCTTCAAAGAAGCAAGACGTGATAGCTCAAAGTACAGCAGAGGCAGAATATGTAGTAGCCAATGCTACAGTAAATCAAGGGATTTGGATCAAGAAAATACTTGCATATTTACATATGGAGCAAAATGAGCCATCACAGATTCATGTAGATAACCAAGCTGCAATTACAATTTCAAATGATCCTATTTTACACGGCAAGAGTAAGCATTTCAATATCAAGTTGTATCACTTAAGAGAAGTACAAAGGGGTGGAGAAATTAAATTGCTTTATTGCAAGACTAAGGATCAAGTTGCAGATATCTTAACCAAGGATCTGCCAAAAACTAGATTTGAAATGTTAAAGAAACAAATTAGGCCTCTGCAGCTACTAAGGCAAGGAGGAGTGTTGAAAACGTGCCTTAGTTGCTTCAGTTACAGATTTGCTAAATAATTGGTCAATAGACCAAGTCCTTAGGAAATAATTCTTGGCTTGATTTTAGGAATATTTGGTTAGGCGTGGCTTGATAGTAGGAAGATATTTTGATTTTCTGTTATATTTTCAGCTCTATATAAAGAGCATTGCAGTGAATAAAAATTATATACTTCCTGATACAATCTCTCTTCTTTTCTTTATTTTAAAATATTTTTCTTTGTTGTCATAAATTTTCTGTCTTGTTTTTGCAATATAACAACATTTCCAAACATCCCATCAATTCACATCATATTTCCTTTTTAATTGCCACCTACCAAATTAATTAGTATATAGTTTCATTAATACTGCACAATACCTTTCAAAACAATACTAAGAGTAATACTAATAATGTTACGACAGAATCCAATTAGTATATAGTTTCATTAATACTCCACAATACCTTAATTATAATTATTATTATTAGTATAGGACAACATAATCAGTAGTCTTGGATACTCATTCAAAACCCCTTGTCTTGCTTTAAAATTTCAACCACACCTTCTAGTTATTTTCATCATGTTCACTTTGGCAACTTGTTAAAACAAATGATTACTCCATAGTGGAAAAGATAACTCCATTACACACACTCAAAAAGTCGACCACATACTAGTGAGTAGCGACTACTATTTACCGCTGTATACCATGGGAAACGAAATTCAGAAAGTCCAAGTATTCCACCATAGTTGAGACTTCTTTGGTGGTGCATTATTTCTCAATTGTCTCCATCAAATTTTCGTTGAGGAAACTCGAACCTCATATGCACCTTCTTAATTAATTTTTTTTGACATTTTTCTCTTCCTTATCTTTCACCAATGCCACTTACAAAATCAGAGCAACGAAGACTAAGGACACTCATCTTGAAACTATATACTAATAATTTTCGTGTGCCAACGAGATAAAATGTGATCACTAGATAAAACTGTAAAATGTAACTTGAAACGGAATATTTTATATAGCATTTACCAAGTTTAATTAGAGACTTTCAGGGATGAAAGAAATTAACTTAGATGCATAGGAGTTCGTGATTAGAAGAAGGAAAGTCGTTCATCTTTAATGTGAAAACATGAGAACCTGAAAGGTCGATTAGTACTAACTTATCAGATTACAATTCGTATTTTGTATAATTAATTTTTTAATATTTAGAGACTTAATAGAATTGTTGAGTTATATGTGATTTATAGATATTTAATGGACTTTAATTCTTCTTTATTTTGTAGATAGATATCTTACATATTTATAATATTTTGCCTTATAGATATGCGGTGCATCTTCGGAATTAGGGCGTGGCAATTGTACTTCAATAAGAGCCGATATGATCACGCTAATAACATTAAATAATAATAACACCTCTCTCTCTATTAAACGATAGAAAAATTAAGTCTCGCATCTGTTGTATCATAACCATTACATTTATGGTTGGTTTCCATGTCGCATAGCAATATAAGCGAGAGTGCATACGAGTTCCATATTTTTATAACAAAAAGCAATACCACAAGTAAACTACGAGTGCCATATTTTTGACGAGAGGAATGGGACCCACCAAATTAAGTAAACTACTATTTCCCACCTCAAACAGTAACTCTCCTTGTTCAATTTATTCACAAAACAACATATCAAAATTAGCATGATCTTACAAGTACTTTCTGCCAATTAGAAGCCCCAATTACACTACTTTTATTATAAAAATCTGACAAAAAAAAATAGAAATTCACAGGTTCCGAGGGAAGATTATTAAAATTAGAGAGTGCAACAAAACTTCATAACTTATGATTTACATATGAACTTGAAACGGAAATTTAAATCAAGTTCAAGCGTGAAAATGAAGTTAATTAAAGAAGTTTGGGCTTTCTTTTTTCCCGGAGAATTTAATTTACTCATCCATATCTTGTTTCCGCTAGTTACAATATATCTGGCAGATAAAATTGGCTCATGAGGCTACATAAAACAATTTTGGCATAACGTAATATTCCGTAAGAGCTAAATGATAATGTAATACGTTGCTTATTTCAGTACTTACATACCAAAGTAGAAGAAAGCAAAATAAAGAAGTCTTAAAGTATTATATGTATTCCATCAACATCCTTTTTTTTTAAAAAAAAAAAAAGGGAAAAGAACTACATGATCAACAGTTAAAAGCAATAATTGCAGTCCAAAATCTTATTATTACATGCAGTTCTACTTTATTACATAGGCACAAAACATGTTTCAGCAAATCAATTTCGCAGCATGTTTCTAAATTTAATGCAGCAATCCAAGAACTTGCACCACAAGTACTCCTGGAAAAACCAAAAGTAAGCACGTCTCCAGAATCCGCAGACCAGCAGAGGAGCAATGACACCAAGAAAGCCCACACCAAACCCCATGCCTATCCCCAATCGAAACCAGTACTCTTCTTCGTCTGATGCTCTTTCAGCTCCATCATGTTCGGTACCAGGAACTCCTGCTTCAGGTGGGGTGCAGCTTGTGGGGAGTGGTGGTCCACAGAGTTGGTTGCCAATAAAGCTAGAAGCTTCCAAGCTTTGCAGTTGAGTGCTTGTTGGAATTTCTCCTGACAAATTGTTGTACGACAAGTTCAAGTAACTCAGAAATGTTAAGCTTGACATACCTGGAGGAACATTACCGGACAGTTGGTTCATTGAGAGGTCAAGAGCTTCCAACCCCGTCATATTGCCAATCTTATCCGGAATTCTTCCACTCAAATGATTTCCTGACAAATTCAGAGATTGTAATGCTCGGAGACTCGTAAGTTCTTTCGGGATTTCTCCAGATAAGTTGTTGCTTGAAAGATCTAGGCTAGTAACGAGTCGTAAGATGGTGTCGTACTGGTTTTCCCTTCCTTTTATCACCAGAATTTCACTCTCTATAGACTCTTCAAGGTCATCGACAAAGCCAATGGAAATCTCGAATTGTGGTGATTTAGTGGTCATGGCCGTGAAATTTTTGAAGCACTTTGGTATGGTTCCAGATAAGTTGTTATCACCAGCATCCAGTATTCGAAGCGCAGAAAGTGCACAGACCTCAACTGGGACATGACCTATCAACCTGTTTGAACGAAGGTCAAGCATGTTTAAATTTCGAAGATTTTCAATCCATCTTGGTATAGTTCCGACAAACTTATTCAGACCAAGGTCAAGACCAATTAAAGATGAACAATTCTGAAGAGGCTTGGGTATTTCTCCTGTGAGACTATTATTGCGAAGGTGCAATGACACTAAGCTGTATAAAGACCCCATAGAGCTTGGAATTTCCCCGGTCAGATTATTGTTATCCAAGTCTATTACACTCAATGATGGCCAATACATCCAACAGTCAGGAATCTTTCCTGATAGAAGATTATCTTTAAGATTAAGAAGTATCAACAAACTTGGACCAGCCTTTGGATCACACAAGAAATGAGAAATGTCTCCGCACAAGGAATTATTTGAAAGATCTAGCACATTAACAGCAGAAGAGATACGAGGTAACGAACCCTTCAACATGTTGGAACTCAAGTATATTATTGAGAAAGTATTGACAATATGATGAAAATCAGGAATTTCCCCACGGAGTTGGTTTCTAGAGAGATCAATCCTACCATAATAAGAAGATAAATTCCATAACCAAAAGGGAATGTCATCTGATATTCCAGTGTTAGACAGATCTAAAACAGAAACATTGTTTTGTGATTTAAGCCACATAGGAAACAGAGGACCCAATTTCCAAGATCTTAATTCTATGAAGTCGAGATGAAATGGAGGAATCCAATGTGGACTTACTTTTAGAATCAATTCATTTCCAGAAGCAAATATGGCCCTTAGCTTTGTAAGGCTGGCAAAATGAACTTCAGAAACATCACCTTCTAAATGGTTTAGAGAAATGTCAAGTTTTTCTAGATTAGAGAGAGAACCAAGGCCCTTTGGAAGAGATCCACTAAATTGGTTATCAGAAGCATAAAAATGCTTCAATTTTGAGAGAGAACCAAGACTGTTTGGAAGGGCATCATTCAATTGGTTATGAGAAATATAAAAACCTTCTAAATTTGAGAGAAAACCAAGACTTTTTGGAAGGGGTCCATTCAATTGGTTATTAGAGATATCAAGGTATTTTAAATTTGAGAAAGAACCAAGACTTTGAGGAAGAGATCCATTCAATTGGTTATCAGAAATGTCAAGGAATTCTAAATTCGACAAAGAACATTTATTTTGAGGAAGAGATCCATTCAGATTGTTGTTAGCCATGTTTAACAACTTCAGTGATGATAAATTTCTAAATATTGATTTTGGAATGGGACCATAAATGTTATTATATTGAAGAGAAAGGTCAACTAGATTCTTGAAGTTTCCAATTTCATCAGGGATTTGGCCAGTAAAGAAATTTCCATCCAAAATCAATGACTTTAGGCTGTTGGAAAGACAATATCCTAACAAGCTTTCAAAACCCTCGGAGACTTTCCCGCTGTAATTGTTGTTTCCCAAATAAATTGCCTCCAAATTGCAAAGCTTTCACATAGAAGTTGGTATTTGCCCTGCTAAAGCATTATTTGACAAGTCTAAACTAACAATAGAGGTCAAATTCGCTATGGCGCTTGAGATAACACCATGCAATTTATTCCCAGAGAGGTAGAGGTGTTCAAGACTAGAAAAACTGTACAGGCAGCTGGGAATGGCAGAACCAAAATTATTGCCTGACAAATCAAGATATTTAAGAAGGCTCATATTATTTCGGAAGGTGCAAGGAATCAAGCCTCCAAGCTCAAGAGAGTTTAAACTCAGATCAAGTCTCTCAAGGGATGTAAGATTAACGTGAGACATTGGAAAACGAATTTGACGGAGATCACAAGAGGACAAGTGTAATTCTAGCAAGGAAGGGAGTGTATTTATTGCCAACAACCAATGGTCAGATGCTTCACTAAGATTAACATAATTCATGTCTAGATAGTTAAGTGAAGAAAGACCAGAGATCCAGTGAAGGTTCTCGACATGTAAGTCATTACGAATGGACTGATTAAAATCATATGAATCTCCAAGCCCCAGATACCCCAAACTCGAAAGATTTCCAAGTTGGTAGGGAATCATTCCGCTGAATTTTCCCCGTGTGAGGTTAAGATGTCTTAAACTCACAAGAGAACCCAAAAAACTGGGAATATTAATCCCCCCAAAATCATTGGAGCTCAGGTCTAAATAACTCAAATGTGTCAGATTAAGCAAGGAGGGATTGATCTTGCCTGTTAATGATCCTTCGTTAAGGCGGAGCTCAGAGACATGGCCAGTGATGTTGTGGCAGACAATTCCATTCCATTTGCAGCAATCTTCTTCTGCAGAAACATCCCAAGACATCAATTTGTTTGAGTGATCTACAAGATCTTGCTTGAAACTCAAAAGAGCTTGCTTCTCCGTTTCAATGCAGAGTATGTCTCCCTTCCCGAAGCAAACATTGATTGTTGCTTCTACTAGAAAAGCTAGCAAAATAACTGTAACTGGATTCGTGGATACTGCAGCCATGATGATGAGATTCGTTATAATATGTTTAGATAAAACCGAAAATGGTAGGAGGCGTTTATATATTTGTTGACATGATCAGTATATATGAGGTGCGAGCTCTCAGCTTCCCCAACACTTACGGCAAACACCACCATTTGAATTTTCTCACTTTCACACATCCCCATCAGTTCATCAGATCACATTCACACCCAAGGTCATTCAAAGAAATATTGTGCTTCTTATCCATGTTATATACTTTTCTTTTTGATTGTCATTTACCAAACACAAAATATAGTTCACACGTGAGAATTGAACAAAACAACATTGTAACTATTATGTAGCTTCATTCAGTAACAATAATAATGCACGCTTCATAGTTTTGGTAATAACTGAAACCCTTCTTTTTGCCTTAAAATATCATAAGAGACCTGCTAATTCTTTTCATCTTAAAACCAAATTATAGTTACCTCACCAAAGTACCAGTTAACAGTATATCATAATAGATGGAAAGTTGAAATCCCTTATATGCAAATATTTGCTACGTTATGGCCGACTTAAGCAAGTTCATAAAGTCTAGTAATAAATTCCCGTAGCAAGTCCTAAGAAATAGTTGAAACGTAGACTTCTGCTCACTTAAAAGGTGTTTGAAAAATCAACTTATTCACATACATGAGGAAATAGCAAGGGGATATATATATATATGTGTGTGTTGGTCACAGACAAGTGACTACTAGTACCTGACTACCATATGTACCATAAGAGATTAAAGTTCAACGAAAGTATTCCACCGTAGTTGACTCGTCTGGTACTGCATTATTATTTTCATTTGTTTAAGGACCTTACTTGGAAATTTCATATTATTTACACTTATCTTCTAACATGTTAAACTTTTTGTTAAGACACAATAACAGATTTACGGAACTTAAAACAAACAGTTAGAAAAGATAACTCCATCAGAAGACTCACAAAGATAAGTGTCGGCCACAGACAAGTGGCTATTGTTGACTGCCGTATCCCACGAGAGAAAAAGACAATAACAATAATAATAATAATAATAATAATAATAATAAGAAAGTCAAGTGTTCCACCGTAGTTGACACGCTTGGTATTGCATTATTTTTTAACTTGTCTTTATCAAATTTTCGTGACAATAAGAACCTTACATGGAAACTCAAACTTCATATGCACATTCTTAATCCTTTTGACACTTTTGTCTCTTCCTTTTCTTTCACCAATGGCACTTACAAAATCAGAGCATCGAAGGCTACGGACACTAATCATAAAACTGAATAATAAATAAATTTCGTTTTAGAGAGAGAAAAAAAAAACAAAAAGTTGATTAGATAAAACTCTAGAATGTAACTAGATTTAGCAGAATATTTTGTACATACAGCTCAAATATAAATGAAAGAAAGTAGTTAAAAGCTCGAATATTTCTCATCCTTTATACATGCAGTTTTATATTATATTTCATTGGCCTTTATCGTTTCTGAAAAAAACAAAAAAGACACATCAGTAGTCCTACTGTTCTATATTTCCTTTTTCGTATTAGATAAATCTGTATGTGAATCTGCTGAATTAAACTATGCGTAGAAATACTTTCCATGAATACTGAATAAATGCAAGAAATCGTTGATTACTGACATTTCAGCTCAGTCCATATGCTTATTAAGGACAAAGGTGAAACATCTCATGATTTACACATAAAACTAAAAAATAAAAAGCAAAAAAGTTAATAATTACAACTCGGACACAACGGTAGGAGCATTTTGAAGAATGATATATACTTCAAACAGAACTTGTAGCTCCTTTTAAATGTTACTGCCTTTTGGTGTAAAGTATTAATTAATTTGTTTCCTTTCTCTTAAATTTGATTTGGATTTTTAGTTATGTTGTTCTCTGCTGGTTTTAATGTGTTTGATTGTGTGGTTATGTATGCAAGAGGGACAAAAGTAACTTCATCGGTGCAGATGATTCTTAACACATGTAATACTTAACTTGTACCTAACTTTTTTTTTCTTCATCTTCGGATTTTTAAATCATTATCCATATTTTATAGCCTAAAAAATTTTCATTTGTTCAATTAACAGAGGGAAAAAAAAAGGGGGGGAGGGGGGGGGGATCCGTCTCTGGGAGGAATATTCTGTGATTGGAAACGCCGGGAAATGCCTTAAGATATATTCTTAAGTGTAATTGTTAAGAGACAAGTCATCAAATGCCTTAGTCCGTGTGACATTAATTACGAGAGAAAGGTATCTTCAAAGGCCAACACCCAACGCTTAGAGGAAATGTCTGTTTTGGCCAAAGCTTTGCCTCTGCACGTAACATCACTAGTCAACTCAAAGTCAACATACGAATATCCTGATATTTTCCCATGCATACCATCTACGTAGTCCTCCTCTTCATTCCCAACCATGTCCCATGTATGGACTTCCAGCGTCGCGAGGCTGAGCGACACGGTTATGTCCCCCCGAGAGCTCGAAATCAGGCGTAGGAGAATTGGTAATGCTTTTCACGATATCGTGATGTTGAAGCTCACGTTGGGAGGCCGAGGAGGCAAGATGGTCGAAAACCATGCTCTTTTTTGCACGGTTTATGAATAAAAAGCTTACGTCCAAGTTGGCCGCTACGCGGTTATCGTCGACTATATATGTTGCGGAGAGTGGTGCATGGAAACCGTGGTGATTGATCAGTACAAGGGGTGCGTAAAGATGAGATACGAGAATGTAAAACAAGCATGAACACAAATAAGACCAACAAGGACGACCATGGTCATGAATATTTACTCTGGTTGATGAGGGATGTAGCTGTGTTAATAAGAACGAGTTTACTAATTTTTTATTGGGTTGAGTCGCGGACTAGGTCGTTCTCTTTAAGACGTTTCGAGGCTCTGTCCAAAATTGTGCAAGCAGACTATAAGTCCCGTTGTTCCTGATAAGAATTAACGAACGATAATCGACAATAAGAATGAAAAATAAGAACACACAGATTTAAGTGGAAAACCCTAATCGGGAAAAACTACTGGCAGAGGAGGAAATTTCACTATGTCGAAAATAGGGTACAGAAGGTGGTGTTTTACACGGCCAAGCCAAGTATATATAGAATCCCTAAAACCCTAAAATACATACGTGTACGGACAAAAACTGTACGGAAAAATCGGCCCAATAAAACAGGTCCATACCGCTAGGGCTCCGCCCCCGCACCCCCAACAATGCAACTGTAGTCTGTAAAGTAGCTTTCCAACTGATAGCACAACCACCAATGATGAAAACATACCCGGTGAGAGATCTTCTCTTATCAAGGTCTCCAGCAAAATCAGAATCAACATATCCAATGACTCCACTTCTAGTTCTCCCAAATTGCAAACAACCATCAGTAGAGTTACGTAAGTATCTAAAAATCCACTGAACTGCTTTCCAATGTTCTTTACCAGGATTCGCCATGTATCTACTAACAGCGCTAACTGCATATGACAAATCTGGACGAGAACAAACCATAGCATACATGAGAGATCCCACTGCACTAGAATATGGAACTCGAGACATATAATCAATCTCATTATCTGATTGTGGAGATAAAGCAGATGAAAGTCTGAAATGAGCGGCTAATGGAGTACTAACAGGTTTAGCATTCTGCATATTAAATCTGTATAGAACTTTCTCAATGTACCCTTTTTGACTTAGGTACAATTTACCTGCCTTTCTATTTCTCAAAATCTCCATTCCAAGTATCTTCTTTGCTGCTCCCAAATCTTTCATCTCAAACTCCTTACTAAGCTGGTTTTTGACCTTTCTAATCTCTTCTTTATTCTTGGCTGCTATCAACATGTCATCGACGTATAAGAGTAGATATATAAAAGACCCATCAGTACTCTTCTTAAAGTAGACACAACTGTCATAGCTGCTTCTCTTGAAATTATGAGTGGTCATAAATGAATCAAACCTCTTATACCACTGTCTGGGTGACTGTTTCAGGCCATACAGAGACTTCTTCAATAAGTATACATAGTCCTCCTTTCCTGAGTCTACAAAACCCTCTGGCTATTCCATGTAGATATTTTCTTCAAGTTCTCCATGTAAGAATGCTGTTTTCACATCTAACTGTTCAAGTTCAAAATCATGCATAGCTACAATACCAAGTAAAGCTCGAATTGAACTATGCTTTACAACTGGAGAAAACACATCTATAAAGTCTA
>JXTC01000034.1:27980-127440 GCA_002914845.1 Trema orientale
GATTCACGACTATACAAAATAGTGTCTCTAAAGGGCGTATATGAAGGGGGTAACGAACACAGCAAAATCAGTGCCAAATCCTCAGTATCATATTTAACCTCCAAAGCTTCCAGATCAGAAACAATTTCCTTAAAGACGTTTATGTGCTCTTCTAGAGACGTACCTTCTGTCATACGATGAGAATACAGCCGCTGCTTCTGATGCAGCTTGTTGGTCAAACTCTCCGTCATACACAGCTGCTCTAATTTCAACCACAAAGCGGCAGCAGTTTTCTCCTTCAGAACGTCTTGTAATATCTGGTTCGACAGATGCAATTGAATCTGAGATAGGGCTTTTCGATCCCTACGCTACTTTTCCTCCATTGATAACGATGAGGGCATTGCATCGATCCCTACCAGTGCATCATCTAAATCCAATTGCGCAAGGACAGCCTGCATCTTAACCTGCCATAACGAAAATCTGGTGTTGCGATCCAAAAGCAGAATATCATATTTCATGGTTACCATTATCGTAATCAAACCTGGGTTAAAGCTCTGATACCAGTTTGATAAGAATTAACGAATGATAATCGACCATAAGAATGAAAAATAAGAACAAACAGATTTAAGTGGAAAACCCTAATCGGGAAAAACCACTGGCAGAGGAAGAAATTTCACTATGTCGAAAATAGGGTACAGAAGGTGGTGTTTTACATGGCCAAGCCAAGTATATATAGAATCCCTAAAACCCTAAAATACATACGTGTACGGACAAAAGCTGTACGGAAAAATCGGCCCAATAAAACAGGTCCATACCAGCCCAATCCCTCCGCTTCCACCACATATCTCAAAATTTCTCCCAATTACAAAAATATCACATATGTCGCACCGCGAAGCTTTCGGACTAGGGCAAATAGAATTCGGGTCACGAACTCTAACAGTTCCCAAGATAAAACAACCCAGAATCACTTCTATATTGGACTTCTACTGCACTGAAGAAGACCAGAAGAATAAGACACCCTTGTGTTACTCGGAAACCAAAATATAAAAACTAGTTTTTTAATTAAAGTAAATAGCTCCGTATATGTTATCTTCTATGTTAAATTGAAGCTACCTTCGAAATATATGTAGAAAAAGTCAAATAGAGTGAGTAGGAAGAAAAAAACTGAAAAATAATGAGAAAGTGGAAACAAATGTGGAGAAGATAATTAATGATAGAGAGAATATGTGGAGTCTAACAGAAAGTATGGACTTGGTCTTTGTTTTACTAACTTCAATAAAGTAGTTTTAAAGATATTAAAAAACTATTATTATATAATTAAGAAACCTCCTCTTATAATTAAAAAAAATCATTGTGCTCCAAGAAGCGATATTGCACTTCTGCATGTTTAACTTGAATAGAGTCATATCGGTAGAAGAATAATGAGGAATCTAGCTAATTAAATTGATACGTCGATCGGGCGTAGTACTAGTGGGGGGTTTTATTAGCACCTTCTTAACACTAAAATTGATATGTTATGGTTAGAATGGCGGGTGTAGCCTTTTATTTATAGAGACCATTAATTTGTAGAGGGTCAGAATGAATAGAACTCGGATCAACGATATGCGCGCGGTATTTTATTCCTACACCGAATCAACATCAACGATAAGCGGTATTTTATTACTCCAAGGACTTAGACGTAAAGAGTTTCGGTATTTTTGCTTTTTCTCCATAGATTAGTAATTTGATTAGATTGAAAAATATTTAAATTTTCGTATAAATACAAAAGGAATGAAAGTAAAATATGGGTATATCTGGATATATATAAAAAATATACAGAGAAATTTGAAATATTTTTAAATTTAAACGTAAATGTAAAAAGTTCTATGTACTAAACATTTTACTTGATGGATCGATCAAGAACTTCTCTAATTAAATTGAGATGTTTATTAGAATTGGTAGATATCTTTTCTCGACATTAGGATTAATAGAGGTTAGACCAAAGGATTAATAGGTTATTTATTTAAGTCCAAATATAAAAGAAAAATTCTTTTGCGGGTGATTTCCACCTAATTAATGCTGGGTCCATGTAATGATTTTAATCATTGTGCCATCGATCTATATTATAGGATAAAAAACGAGTTATTGTGATATCAATATTCTAATGGTATCATTGTCATTTAGGTAAAAACTTAGTCAAAACTTTGACAAAAAAGAGAAGGATTATCATTTTTTTTTTCATTCTGAAATTAAAAAAAAAAAAAACGAAAAAGAGAAGATGTTTTTGGGTTTTATAAGAAAAATGGTTAAATTTAGTTAAACTTAAAATAGAGGGGTGCTTTGTGGATTATCCTTTTAGAAAATGGCCATTTTTCACATATTATTAAAAAATAGTCGAATTTATCAAAAATAAAGCCAAAATATATCAGTTTTATAAGAAGTATAATTTCATAAAAAATTAATATATTGACACATGGAAAATTTATATGATATATAAAACGAATCGATATACAAGCATGAAATTGATATAGTGTACATAAAATTGATTAAAACTGACGAAAATTATTATATATTGTTATTATATATATGAAAAATAATATCCAATAATTAATATATTATTATTATGGGCGCGTCTACAGTAGGGGCGCCCCTACGTAAGGCCTGTCTATTTACCGTTGAATGGGAATCTGTATATAAATAGATTCTTCACAGATTTCCGTTATTCTCCACAGATTCCCATCCAACGATAACTAAGGCATGACCCTACGTAGGGACGCCCCTATCGTAACCATCCCCTATTATTATTATTATATATATGAAAAGAAAGAAACCACGAAACCGAAGGGAAAGGGTCCTCCTCGAATATATACATCTCTAATAACTTATAGCACCTGATCGTAAATAATTTAGACATGGAACTAAAATCAAAACAACACCTAAAAGTATAAGAAGCAGTCCTAGGAACAAGAATTCATATAATTTATCCCACAACCCCTCAGCCTCGCAATAATCATAATCAGATGCCTTATAATTAGTCCATGACTCCATGCTATTATTAGCAGAAAAAGAAAAAGGAACCTTCAAAGTCGAACACGCAACATCTATAGGCATTCTCCGCTTTATTAACCAAGCAGCTTTACCTCTATATGTAACGTTTGAAGTCAAAACAAAGTCAACGCTCGTAAACCCTGATCTTTTCCCTGCGTACTCTTCTTGATCAATACCATCTCCAACCACATCCCATGAGTCGACCCCCAACGTCACGTTCTTGAGCCTGAGCAGCACGGTCCTGTCGCTCGACGGATCGTCCTCTCCGCCGAGCTCGAAAGGCATGACAGCATTGGTTTTCGCTATGTTATGGTAGTGACTACCTCGGGACGCCGAGGCGGAGGCGGCGAGATGGTCGAAAATCATGCTCTTCTCCGCACGGTTAATGAAGCGGATGCCTACGTCCAAGTCGGCCGCTATGCGGTTGTCGTCGACGTCGACGTCGACGTCGTGGACAGTGGTGGAAACCGTCGTGATTGAGACACCGGGTAAGAATGGGATACCAGAATCCAAAACAAGCATGAACACGCCAGCGGAAAACAGGGCCACTCCCAGAACAATCCAAAGTATGGAGCTAATGGTCCTCGTATAAGATAAACAAGGACTGTGGTCATGATTTACTTCGGTTGACGAGAGATATTGCTCTGTATCATTAACTACTTGAAAAGTAGTCATGATATATATTGTTAAAAATTAATGAACACAAAAGAATGAAAATAAGAACTACAGATTTAGGTGGAAAATTCTAATAGGAAAAAATCACTAGAATATGGAATTTTACACTACTAAACTGAAATATTTAAAATATTAAAACTCTAAAATAAATCTGTGTATGGACGAAAACTGTACAGAAAAATTAGTCTCATCCTTTATCATAAATTTCAAAAAATTCTCTCAATTAAAAAGCACACCACATATATCGCACCCTAAAATTTTTTAGTTAGGACAAACAGAATTCAGATCACAAAACTCTAAAGGGACGAAACTCAATTAATTAAACACTACTAATGTGGAGTTTTTAAAGCACCTGCTAGCTAGTACTTAACGCTAAAATTAATATGATGTAGGTAGAATTAATGGCAGGTGCAGCCTTATTTATAGAGACGATTATAGAGTCAGAATGCAACTCGGATTTACTGATTTATAATGGTTTTTATTTATTTTATTACTAAAGTACTTAAGTTAAGTCTACAGCAAATTATACATAAGAGAGTTTGAGTTCGAGTACTCTAACTCTCTTTCAAAGTCAAATGCATATATTGTAATGAACAAGGATTTCCATTTAAATTTTAATAGAAATACGCTAACTGAGAAGAGTTCTACTAATAATGTATCTTCTTATCGTTCTTATTTTTTTAAAAAAAATATTAATGGTGGCAAAATAATTGAATAAATGTAGTAATGAGGAGAATAAATGATAAATATTTCAAATAGATTGCTATTCGGAAATAAATCTAAAGAGCTCAATTAAAATTAAGTACATATTGCTACTTAATTATAGTGTTTTTTTTTCTGAATTGCTATTTAATTATAGTTATCCACCAGAAATATTGAATCTTGAAATTTGAGATACTATATATATAATAATAATTTATTTCATCAAAGATCATTGTATCAATCAGAATCAAAAGAACCGACTATATTGGGTATTGTAAACTTTTTTAGGGATAATATGACACAAAAATACCCTAATTTTTTACTTTTTTAAAAAATTAACTTGGCTTTTGATATGCGCAAATTTATTTTCTAACATTTGAAATCTGTGTAAATTTATACCATAAAATTATTTTTATTTGGGAAAGTAAAAAAACTTCGGGATTTTTTTTTTTTTTCCAAAAGTGGGGCTTAACTAATGACCACCACTTACTATAAATTAAAGGAAAATGACACACACACATTACCAAGATTTGAACCCCTGACCCCCCAAACACACACACACAACCCTCAAACCTTGGACCAACTGAGCTAGCCCCAGTTGGCAAACTTCGGGATTATTTCATAGATATCTTGTTATTAAAAAAAAGTAATTTTATAGCGGTATTTTAGAAAAAAAAAAATTTCCAAAAACTACTATATTGTCCTTCAAAACTATTAATTACTCAGCCTAATTTTTATTATAATTTTAAATCAATTTCTAAATCCGGTTCTATTTTTGGGAAAGGTATTTGGATAAGATCATTTGACCCCAAAATGTGTATTTTTATGTTTTTTTTTTTTAATATAGTGATATTTTTAGGCTTTATTTTGAACTTTTTAAAGACTAGGAAGAAATTAATCAGTTTCCACCGCTACCCTTAGCGAAGAGCTGCCAAAATTGGGTGCGAAAGAGCTCTGTTACATGGCCAAGTTTTGTTATCAAAGACGATTTCAACCCATTTGCAATAATCTTTCCGGAATCCCAAGACAACAATCTGTTTAATAGATCCACAGGATCTTGTTTGAAAGTCAAACTAGCTTGTTTTTCACTTTGAAAACAGAGTACTCTGTGTCCGAAGCAAACATTCATAAGAGTTGCTACTGAGGGAAATACCAGAGTTAAGAATAGAACTAAAATGGGTTTCAAGGGTACCACCAGGATTGGGCGTGAGATTTTTGCGTTTTGAGATCCGTACTTCTAAGTTTTTATGTTCAGTACTAATAACATTCTTTGTACTTGGATTGATTCAGGTCAAACCATGTTTATTACCGAACAACATGATCTCTAATTCTTCATCTTTAATATTCCTTTTTTAACTATTTCATATGCTTTAGAATTTCGGGGACAATTATTTAGTATTATTGCTATTATTTTTGCTTTAAGTATAGATTCAAAAATTAGAAGCAGAAATAGGTAGCTAGGTAGCTAGAGACCTCAGCTTCGTCTTTATTTGTGTTTGACTAGGATTTTTTTTTTTTTTTTTTTTGGAATTTTTATGGGGAGAATCAATTGAAAAATACTAACCAAAATATTACGAGAGAAAGAACGTTACTTGTTAATTACGAAGCAATTAATAATGAAGAGGTTATTTGTAGATTATAGTATATGGGTATCGTAAATTACCAAATTCAACATGACAAAGTAAAAGTAGTAGTAATAATAATAATTTTAAAGTATATATATGTAATATGTGAACACAAAGAGAAGCCGAATAGGAAGGATCCATAGAAACATATATATTAAAACCGTATGGCAAGTCGATCATCAAGCGCATATATATATATGGAAGACTTCTCAATAGTTATAATTTTTTTGTGACCATGAATGGATACTAAAAAAAATAGTAATAATATTATTTTTTTTTATACTAATAAATAACATTAAATGTTTTTGGCCAACCACCAAACTAATCACCACTGTAGGATATAAATCTAACGGCTTAAACTATTGTAACTATCCATAGGTAAATATTGTTGTTACCATTTAATATATATATTGTGACGCCCAAAAACAAAAGCAACATTCCTGAGAATTGAGAAGAGCAAACGATTATCAAACTTTAGCTCTATACGTAGCAGTAGCTCTCAACGCAAAATCAATGTACGAAATCCTTGAACTTTTTTTTTTTTTTTCCATGCATGTCTCTTTGCCAATATATCTACGTTGTCTCATTCCAACCACGTCCCATGTGTGGACCCGATCCCAGCATCATGTGCTTCATGACTCTTGAGAGTTGAGCCCAAAGATCACGATTTTGTCCCACGACTCGTCGTTTCGACCGAGTTGGAAAGACATGAGAAAATTGATTTTTCATAATATCTTGATTTGATGATTGTATTTCTTTTTTTGGTTGGTCAATATAAATTTGTTTATTTTTCATTCTTATGTTAACAATGTGGAATGTGGGGAAGTAAAACTTAAAAAAAAAATTAAAATTAAAACTATGGACATTTTGGGAAATAAATATTCCCCTTATTTTTCGTTCAAGTACTTCTCTTTAGTAACAAGTTTCTAGTAGTAATTAATAAGAAAAGTATAAAAAATATAGAAGCAAATTTAATTTGTATAAGAAAATAGCTGTACTAAATATGATGACTTGGATAAAACATAATGAATTTTCCGAACTTGGCGCTGATATAGAATGTCGCCAATTATATGTATCCACATTCTTTTTTTCCAATAAATATATACCTATAGATATTAGGAAATCAGGAGTGGCTAAGGGTAAGGCCACTAAGGTCATCGCGTAAGGCCCCCTTTGAGCCAAGGCCCGATAATTAACTTCATATATTAGATATATGTGATGATGTAAGAATCAATGTATGTGATACTGTAAACTCATATACTACTTTCTTTTAAATTGTCTAAAAAATTTTATACATTTACTTTGTCCTAATTAAAGTATCTTTTTTTTTAATTAAAAGTGGGGCTTAACTAATGACCACTACTTACTACAAATATAAAGAAAAATAACACACACACTCTCTCTACCAAGACTTGAACCCTGACTTCCCCAAACTCACACACGCATCCCTCAAGTCTTGGACCAACTGAGCTAGCCCCAGTTGACATCCTAATTAAAGTGTCCTTAAATACTAGCAATTACTTCATATTTTGATTTCTTTTTTTAAACAAATTGATCTTCTTTATTTAAAGTAATCCATAAATAATAAGCAATTACTATGTTATTGATTTTTTTTTAAGTAAATTAGCATTACTTATCTTTTTTTCAATTTATCGTTGCTGATATTTTTTTAATGGCATTAAATATTAATTATTGTACATGTTTTCTTATGTTTTAGCCTTTTTTAGCCAAAATTTAAATGACCAAATTCTATAAATATAGAACTTTGACACATCATATTCTACAATTCATTTTTCTTAATTTCATCTTCAAAACTTCTACTCTGTCTTACAATAATTCTCAGAAGTGTTGAGACTATTTCCAGGTTCTATTACTCTCTTTTATTTTTTTTAATTTTTATTTTATTTGCATTTAGATCATACATATATATGTAATATTTTTTATTCTTATATAGTTTATATTTATAAGAAGTGTTGTTGTTAGAGATTAGAAACGCGAATATATCTAGTAGAAAATACGAATCAAGATATTAGAAAATTAGGAAAAAAAAAAAAGAGTAGAACGATTAATTAAATCCCAAAAAGGGGCCTTTAATAAGTTTCTAAGAAGTAACAAAAAAGAAGTAAACACAAGTGAAGGTGTAGAAGTTAAACAACCAAATTTGAATAAATTAAAAGATAATGAAGAAATAAATAGTAAAAATACTAAACATAAAATATTTGATATAATGACCCTTAGGAAAAAGAGTCCAAAAAACATAGAATATGAAATAGGATGAAACTAAAGATGATAATAAAGATTTAATTATCAATTTTGCATATCAAAAATCAAGAACAATAGACTTTAAATAGATTTTATATATATTTAAAAGACCTAATTAGAAATTTCTGTATTACCTATATTTAAAAAAAAAAAAAAAACAAAGATATTTTTGCTTTGTTTACTTTATCTACTCATAACTGACAAATTTGGCTATAGAAATTCGAAATATATAAGTTACGTACTGGATAATTATAAAGAATTCAGGATAAAATATAATAATACATACTCTCTCATGTCACTAAATAACAATAATACAATACATTATACAAATGTTTTAATTCATCAAAGTCATGAGCAAGTCACGTTTCACCTGGGGCAAGAACGTGGATTACTTTGATGGAAAATAGTGGAATTTTTTCTTTAAATTGGGACAAATTTTAATTAAGTAACTACCATGAATAAATTCTTTCAAACTCTCTCCTTAATCATATTGATTATTATGTCATAAATTATTCAAATTTTAGAAAGTACACCTTAGAAGTGACCTATTTTGTCCAACGTTCCATCCGAGAGGACAAAAGGACTTCATCTAGAAGCACTAATGGTCCTTTCGGATGGATCGCGGGACAAGAAAGGTCATCAAGCTATACCTTTGAAGAATTTTGACAAAATAAATATGATCATAGAGGAATTAGAAAGAATTTTGCCACGGTAGTTTGCTCGTCGATATACTCTTTCATGCCACGAGAGAGTATATTGACTATATATATATATATCTTTATAAAAATAATGGTCGACAATATTCATACAAAAACTTTTTAATTCATATAAGTCACATTAGTCTAGTAAATAATTTGGTAGCATTAAAAATGTCATATGAATATATATATATATATATAATATGATCAAGCCTGAGCATCTTCTATTTCATTTTCACAGTTTTCTTTTCAGCCGAAGGATGAGATCATAATTGTTTGAGAGGCTACAACACTAAATTGTAATGACATAAAACAAATGCTATGACCACTAGTGGAGCCAGCTGCAGTCCAATTTTAATTTTACTTTTAATATTTTGTCTAAATTAGATTACAATTACAAAGATGAATTTACCCCATTATAAATATTAATCTATAGAAATATGCCCCTAAAATTCCAAATTAATACACATATTCCCTTAAGTTCTTAAATTTAAAACATTATTTGGGCTCAATCTAAATATTTATGTTGCCTCAACTCAAGTCATATATTTACACGCTTAAGAAACTGGTTTCAACTAATAATTGACCTTAAAAACTAATTAAAAAATTTAGACTAGTACTAAAAAAACATTTAGATGAGTACCAATGTTTATGCCCAATAAGCTATTTGTAAAAATAATTTTCTTTGCTCCAATTATATATTTATAACACCTCTTCTTTTCCAAAAATCTCTGTTTTGTTTGTCTATTGTTCCAACCCAAAATCAAATCTAAATGACAGATTTAGTTGCGGGAGGTGATTATTAGCAAAGTATAAAAAGAAGAAGTTAACTTTGAATCATATATTTTCTAAAAAAAGTGGTATTTGAATACATATACCCTAGAAACAAAGTTCATACGTTTCAATTAAAAACAAGGGCTACGCCGTATAAAAGAGGGTTTTAAAATGTTTTTTTTTTTTTTTCCAGAGAGTTATTTCGCTTGGGAATATTAAAAGAGTGTTATGTATTTTTTATAACCTAATTTATATATATATATATTCCGCTCTTGTAACCCCTGACGCTTATATCTAGTTGAAGAATTTTGCCTCATGTCCCATTAAATTAAGATCATGGCCCTGGCTAAGATATCGATCTTAAATTATCAATAAATAAAGGAAAGCTATAATACTTGACAGAACAAAAGCTATAAATATTAGGAAAATTAGGCAAACTATATCTTCTGAAACTTGCACATATTATCATATCACAAGGACCAAAAAAAAAAAAAGGGGGGCGAAAAAGCGCATACCTGACTACGCAGACATCATTCATTTGTTGTTTAAGAATGTATATATAGCCACGGGTATCATGCTTAATTTTTAAGCAACTTCTCACACCACAATATGCTAATTTTAAATTTTTAATTACTTTTCTTGTATTCTTTACGCAACACTATTTTTTTTTAGAACAAAATATTTTGGGCTTCTTTCATGGATAGCAATTCTTTAAAAAAAAAATAAAATTGTAGCATTTTGTTTTGAGAATAAATTGCCACAAATAGAGCCGTCAAGTGTTTCGACGCCCATTAAAGTAGAGTATAAACGTGCTTTCGTACCATATCGTACACAGTTTTTAATCGTGTCGTGCCTAAAATTCAAAATTATTACCTTAGTTCGGCTCATTTGCCCATGCTTAAATGTGTCGTGTCATACCGTGTTTCATGTTGTGCCATGTCAGTCTATGTGCCTAAACGTGCTAGCCCATTTGAGCTAAAATTGGCCCATTTAATCGATAAAATTTTCTTAATCTTAGTATCGTTTTAAGACTTTTTTTTCCAAATCATTCATATATGTAAAAAAAAAAAAAAAACAAAACAAAAATTAACATAATAAGTTAAAGATAAAAAAAATTTAACACCAAAGAAGAATAAAAAAAAAACTTGTGAAATATTGCAAACAATAATGAATTATAGATTGTATCCTAATTAGGCAGCACTTGTATATTAAAAAAAAAATTTAAAATAATACATGTGTGACGTGCTAACATGCCCTGCCATGTTGATGGGTCGTATCGTGTCGTGCCTTACTCAACCCATCATGCTTAAGTTATGAGCCTAATATGGTCCACATTTTGGTCTGTTGTGTCATACTTAAACCGTGCTATACTGTGTTGTACTAATAGACTAGTCCGACTCTCTTGACAGCTCTAGCTGCAAACTATAAATTTAATACAATCCGTCAATGCTGTTTCTTTAGCCTAGTTAGTAATTACCTTAAAAATTTCCTGTACGTTCAAATCAATTTCTAAATCCAGGTTTTTTTCCTCTCTCTTTTTTTTTTTCCTTTTCCCTTTTGGGGAAGGAGAGTGGGTTAATGGGCCATAAACCAGGCCCAAATGAAAATCTTTTTTTTTTTTTTTTTCATTCAATATGTCCAATGTTCCATCTGAGACTAGGACAAAAGGTCTTCATCTAGAAGTACTAGTGGTCCTTTTGGATGGATCGCAAGACAAAAAAGTCATTAAGCTATACCCCTTGAAGAATTTTGACAAAATAAAGATGGTTATGAAGGAATTAGAAAAATTTTTGCTACTGTAGTTTTCTGAGTCCATAAACTCTTTCATGCCAATAAAGAGATTATTGAAAGGAAAAAAAAAAAAATCTTCATTAAAATAATAGTAACACAATCAGACAAAAGCTTTTAAGTTATATATATATATATATATATACACGTCAAATTGGTCGTCTAGCGATTTGGAAGTATTAAAATTGTCACATGAGTATACAGTATTACCGAGCCCGAGCAAGTACTATTTCATATTCATAGTTTTCTTTTTAACCGAAGATGATCTCATTATTGTTTAAGAGGCTACAACATTAAATTGCAGTCCAATTTTAATTTTTCTTTTAATATGTTGTTTAAATTAGATTAAAAATATGAATTTACCCCCTTATAAAATATCAACTTATAGACATATGACCCCTAAATTCTAAATTAATACACATATGCCCCTAAGTGCTTTAATTTAAGGGGAAATTAGAAAATATACGGTATTTCTGAAAAAAGATTAGAAAAATACGATATTTTTGTATTTTTCACGGTGTGGTACAGTTTTTATTAGAAAAAACCGTTTTTTAAAAAATATTTATAAAAATACTATTTTTTAAAATAGTAACTAATTTCTAATAATTGAAGATATTTATAACTAGTAACTAATTTCCAGTAACCAGTTTCCAGAAACCGGTAACTAGGAACTATTTTAAAAATGATTATTTTCTAAATATTTTTTAAAAAGTGATATTTTCTTAATTAAAACCGTACAAAAATTGGAAAAAATCCTAACTTCCATATTTTTGTAATTCTTTTCGGTTTTTGTAGGTATAAGTGTTAGACACCCTTAATTTAAAACATAAGTTTGGGCTCAAAGTCTAAATAATTATGAGGCCTCAACTCAAGTCCTTTACTTACATACTTAAGAAACTGGTTTCAACTAGTAAATGACCTTAAAAACTAGAAAATTTTGATGAGTCCAACTTTTTCTTTGCTCCAACAATTTGTGACACTTTCTTTTTTCAGAAGATCTGTTTTGTTTGTTTATTATTCCCACCTAAATCAATTCGAAATGAGAAGTTTAGTTGTGGAAAATGACTGTTAGCAAGTGGTATTTGGCATACGTGCTACTCCCCTCAAAAAAAAAAAAAAAAAAAAAATCTCATACATGCTACAAAATTTTAAAAAAAGAATGATTTGGTTTTCTTTTTTTTTTTTTTTTTTTTTTTTTTAAAGAGAGTTACATTTTGCTTGGGAATATGGAATAGTGGTGTGTATTTTATATAACCTAACATATGTACATTATATAGGCCCTTTATGCTATTATTTTATTGAAGGATTTTGCCTATCATGTCCCCTTAAATTAACATCCACGACCCGCCCGACTATGAAATCAATCTCAAATGATCAATAAATAAAGGAAAGCTATATAATACTTAACAAAGCAAAGCTTATATTTCAATATTAGGAAAATTGATACCTAGCCATCACATGACAAGTACAAACGAAATTAAGATAAACAACTCAAAAAACGAAAGAAAGATAAAGAAAGGGAAAAAAAAAAGAGGGGGGGAAGAAAGAACAAAAGGCATAAGGTGTACCTGACTGCGCCGACACCATTCATATGTTGAGTTAAGAACTAATCCAGTTATAGCCACGATCGAGTCTCATGCTTAATTTGTAAGCAGTTCCTTATTTCCCACAACACAATAATTTATTTGATTCTTTCATTTTTTTTTTCTTGAATTCCTTACGCAACATTTTTTTTTTGGGGGGATAAAATTAGGTCCAAAAAAAGGACTAAGTCTTATAGCTTTTTTTCTTTTTTAGAAGAAATTGCCAAAACTATAAATCTAACACAATCCTCGAGCATTGTTTCTTAGCCTAATTAGTAATTAATTTAAAATTTTCTTGTACGTTCAAATCAATATCTGCCAGGTATTTTCTTTTCCTTTTTTATTTTCAACGGCATTATTTCATTTTCTGTTTTTGTTCTATAAATGTAAGTATTTTATACCTAAGTTCTTTTGAAAACAAGGATAACACATCTTGCCCTATTAAACATAAATATAAGATGACCATTATACTTTTCAAAAAAAAAAAAAAAAAGATGACCATTATTGTGCGTGATGTATCACTAACTATCATTCCTTTGACTTTAATTAGATATACAGTAAAAGGGCTGGAAAATTTTAATATATTCTTCAATATTTTATTGCATTAAAAAAAAGTACAAGCAATTCAATTATTATTACATTGACAATTAGAAATTAATAATCGGGCGAATTAATGTTAAATGTACGCCTGAATAAACCAGAAGTACTAAGCACGTCTCCAAAATCCGCAAAACACCAATGGACTAACGAGACGAGTCCTTAGGGATGAGTTCAAATAAATCAAACTAAAAACGTCCTAATGAAAATCCCAAATAACAGCAATAAATTAAATAATCCTAATTATCTATTATTCTAACATTATGGATCAACGATATTAGATATGAAAAAAGGGGAAACCGTAGGGCGTAGAGAAAGGTTCCTCGAACATCTCTAATAACGAGATCTCAATTAATCTGGCAAAGCTAACTCCATAAAAATTCCTCGTTATAGCTTCCTTTGTTGATAAAGACACAGAGCCAATGTGAAAAACATGCCCAAAACCAAAAGAAACATTCCCGCTAATTCGAACACATAATCAAATCTATCCCACAACCCATGAGCCTCGCAATTCCTCGTAAGCCTCCATCTCCATCTCCATCTCCCTCTACGCGGCAAACCGTGATAATGATCTTGATAATAATAATAATATTTATCATCAATATATACTATATCATCATCAAACACGTCAAAATTAATCTGCGTAGTATTCGAAGAAGAGAAAGGTATCCTCAAAGGAGAGCACGCCACACGTATAGGAATTCTCCGTTTTAGCCAAGCTCTACCACCGTACGTAACGTTGGAAGTCAACGCAAAGTCAACGCTCGAAAACCCTGATTTTTGGATCCCATGCATAACACCGCCGCTGCCAGTCTCCACGTTGTTGTCGTCGTCGTCGTCGTCTCGAGCATAATCTCCAACCGCGTCCCATGAATCGACCCCCAGCATCACGTTCTTGAGCCCGAACCACACGGTCTTGTCGTGCGACGCTTCGTGACTTCCACCGAGCTCGAGATAATTGGGCGCTATATCGTACTGTTTGAGCTTAGGTTGAGACGCCGAGGCGGCGAGATGGTCGAAAACCATACTCTTTTTTGCGTCGTTTTTGAAGCGAACGCCTACGTCCAAGTCGGCCGCTATGCGGTTATCGCCGCCGGAGATGTTGCGGACGGTGGTGAAGATCGTGGTGATTGAGACAGCGGGTAGAGATGGGACAAGACCGGGCAAATAAATCAAGAACACGCCGGTCGAGATCATGGCCAATCCCAAGATAGTACCAAGTATCAACACAGTCTTCCTCATAAAAGACGAACCAGGACCACCATGGTCATGAAATACTCTGGTTGATGATGATGAGGGATAAGTACTCATATTGAATTGATCTTTGTAGCGAGAGGAATGGCGAATCTAATTACTGAATATTTTAAGCAACGGTACATACGGTACTAGCAGTGGGGTTGTATTAGTACCTCCTAAACTTGAAAATAATTAATATGTTGCAGACTTATTATATTTATAGAGACGATCGACTAAACGAGAGTCAAATGGAACTCCGGATTAATGATATATATTATTGTTGTGTAGACCACCACAAATGGTTGAGATGCATGATCCTTAAAAAAGACAACTAGCTAATTAAGAATGAGATAATTATCTATTATTATGTAGTCACTCAATCTCAACATTATATTGTATTTTATTATTTTTGTTTCCTATTTACAAAATTGCGAAACCTAAAGTCACCGTCACCTATATAAAGGGACTTAGTCTCATAATTTTTCATCTCAAAATTACTTCACAATATACTCTTTCCGTAATTCTCTCTTTACTCTCACCTTGAGACTTAGTGAAACTCTTGTAATTCTCCAAAAAATAGTGAAGAACAGTGGATGTAGACTCATCTTTTGTGGGGTTGAACCACTATAAAATTCATGTCTCTTTACTTTACTTTACTTTTCAATTCGTTTCACATACAAGCCATATCCCGAATTAATAAAATTAATCGTTGACAAAACCTCCATCAACAATTGGCACTAAAAGGAGGGCTATTCCAGCAAAAAATTTATCAATCTCGCTTCCTCAATGATGACAAATACTAGAAATACTACTAGAAATCCTAGAGTTAGCCAAAATCAACCTCAAAATGCTGCTGCTACACAGGTCGATCCTGCTCATGATCAACCAGCCGTGATCGCACCTGAGGAGAATATACTTCAGAGACAGGATCACATGGAGGATGCTCTTGCAAACCTTCAACAAATCACTAATTAGATCAATGATTTTTTGAGGCAGCTTGCTGAAGGACAAATGGTGATACCACCACAACAAGAATATCCCAGAGAACGTCCTGCTCGACAGCCCGAGAGGGGAATTTACATTCAAGAAGTGGGAAATTGCAGCCAGCCCAGGACCCAACAAGAGTGCCATGCAGATCACACTTTTAAGAGAAAAGACAAAGTCACATATTTACTACAAGAGTCTGGCACTAGGAGTTCCAGCACAGACAGCGATCGTGAACAGCCCTCTTAGAGAGCTCCAACTAACCGCGACCATCTGAACAACGATCAGAAACGTCAATCGAGAAGCATCTTTGAGAGGATAAGCATGGAGTCGAGACAGGAATCTACTGACCTGAGACAACACTTAGAATAACGACGCCAAAGAGGTAGTGATGAGTGATCCACGTCGCATCATAATAACCAAGCCCCATCACGTTGAACTATTTCAGTAGAGTTTTCCCAAACGTTGCTGCAGACCTAACCCGATCAACCTAGCTTGCATCATGATAATAGCGACCAAAGACTACTTTTACCACTAGCAAGGGATGATAATGCCCTTCCGCATAACATTGATATTAATAATCTGAGGATCGCATTAGATGCACTTGCTGGATGGGAGAATGAACTCGTAGTTAGATATCATGAATCGATGTTTAATGAAGAAGTATGAGCTGATGTACTTCTTGTTGGATTCAAACTTCCCACAATAAACACTTTCGATGGGAAGACAGATCCGCAGGATCACATGAATCACTTCAACGACCTGATGGAGCTTTACTGGGTCGATGACCTTGCACGCTGTAAATATTTTGTTGTAACCCTCACAGGTGCAGCAAAGAAGTGGTTCAGAGGACTTCAGGCTGGATCGATCTCATCCTAGCAACAACTCCAGACCACATTTTTGAGACAATTTCAAGTTGCAAAGAATTTCACTGTTCCATTAATTAGTTTGTCTGCCATTCGACAAGGTCTAGAGGAAACTCTGCGATCATACCTTAATCATTTTACTTCAGAGTTGTCAAAAGTCAACAACACGCTTGAACGAGATGGCTGGAATGAGACAAGAGACTAAACTCTAGGAAGAGTTATTAGAGCGAGAATGTAGAACCCTTGAAGACTTCTACCGAAGGGTTGGTCATCATTTGAGAGTTAAGTCTTCTCAGGAGAATCTTCACAAAACTAAAAAAAAAAAAAAATATAAAGATAGGACTAAAGATGCGACAGCAAGTGGAAACAATAATAATAAGAAGTCTAGGAAGATGAAGAACGAGTAGCCGTATGAGAAGCAGCCTGAGCCAAAGAAACAAGAAACTCTGAGAGTTCCGTTACGATTCAACAACTATATTGAGCGAAGTGCACTCATCGATCACATCTATGCAGTCACCAATCAGTAGAAGTAATTTCGGAGACCAGAGCAAATAAAGCATGATGTGCAATCTTGTTACAATAACTCTCTAAAACTTGCCACACGAGAGGCAATACCTCGCACCATGATGGTCCAGCATCAAAAGGAATCATCAGTCGAAGTGTCAATCGAGGACCTTGATTCACGAGAGATCGATGAAGAGGTTAAAACTGGACTAATCGAGGACTTGAAAGACTTGCCAATCGATGAAAAAGAGTTTTTGAAGGTATTAAAAATCAGAGTGAAGCTTTAAGAACCCGTGCGAGCTGAGCTAGTCGTATTCCTAAAAGCAAATTTGGATGTCTTCGCATGGCAATATTTGGATATAGTAGGGACTGATCTGAATATTATGTACTATCGCCTCAACATTGATACAACGAAGAAACCTGTGTGATAGAAGAGAAAAGCGATGGATCCAGAACATTACATCGCACTGAAAGAGGAGGTCAATAAGTTGCTCGAAATTGGATTCATTAGGAAATCTTTTTACCTAAACTCGCTTGCAAATCCAGTTTTAGTGAAGAAACCTAATGGAAAGTGGAGGACATGTATTGATTTCATAGATCTTAATAAAGCGCACTCAAAAAACAGTTTTCTACTTCTAAGAATCGATCAGCTTGTAGATGCGGCATTAGGACATGAATTGCTGAGATTCATGGATATATATTATGGGGGTCGTATTGTTATAGGAAGATGTCATTCAGACTCATCAACTCAGGAGTAACCTACCAACGTCTTATCAATATGAGGTTCGCAAAGTAAATTGGCAAGACAATAGAAGTTTATACAGATAACATATTGGTAAAGTCAAAAGAAGTTGTATATCACGTCGCACATCTCGATGAAATATTCAAGATACTCAGAAAGTACCAGATGAAATTAAACATCTAGAAGTGTGCATTTGAAGTAGGATCATGAAAGTTTCTCGGGTGTATAGTTAATCAGCAAGGCATTGAGAAGATTCAAGTACTAATCAACATGTAGTCTCCTCGCAAGCTAAAAGAAGTTCAGAGTTTAGCGAGAAGGGTAGCCACATTAAGTCGATTTGTATCTAGATCAATTGATAAAGATCAACCGTTCTTCAAAGTGCTGAAGGGATCAAAGAAATTTGAGTGGACTGAGAAATGCAAGCAGGTGTTCCAAGAATTAAAGAAACACTTGGGTTCTCCTCCACTCTTATCGAAACCAAAATCCGGGAAAAAATTGTGCTTATACCTCGTCGTTTTTAAGTGTGCGACAAGTGCTGCATTAATTCAAGAAGAAGAAAGTATACAACTGTTAGAATAATATCCCATAAAGCAGTTTATTATTTTAACATTATAAACAATTTATTATCAGATTATTTGTTATTAATAAATTTCATGTTATGAATTTTTATTTCATTTATGTCCCATTAATATACATGTGATGTGTATGCTTATCTTATGCAAACATCTAAAAATTCTAAGACATGTAATGAGTAATAAAGAATTATTCGTATGATGAGTTCATATGTGGGAGACATTATATTCTTTATTTTATTATGTCTAAATTAAATTGTTCGCATTCTGCGTATTGAAGATGGAATACTTTACTATGCCATAGAATGTAGTGTTGTCTATTTAATTAATGAAGTCTCTAATTATCGAAGTGAGTCTTCGGATAGAAACACTAGTGTGTTATAAGAAAGTTATAACAGCATCGAACAAGACCGAGTGAATTAGAATTTAAGGTTAAGTGTCGTAACTTAAATTTCTAATTTCACTAATTTAGCACTATTGTAGAAAACCTTAATCTTAATGATTAACGAACTTACTTTCAGGTGTTTTGTTTTTTTGAGTTACTAAAAGACTAGTTCTGATTTATGGCTTGAACTCCGGTATCTTGGAAGATAAAGTGTATGAAATGTGTAGAACGTTTTTCATGATTAATAAAAAAGAGTAAGAATAGAACTTGGAGTAATGATATATATTATATTATTTTATATATATAATGCAGTACGGAATACGCTAACTCTGCACTATTACTGAACAAGGATTTCCATTCAATACATATACGCTAACTGAGAAAGAGTTCTCCTACTAAACTGTAACTCCTTAATTATCTTTAATATTTATAAAAAGTAATAGTTGCAAAATAATTGAATAAATGTAGTAGTGATCAGGAGATTAATAAGTTATAAATATTTCAGAAAAAGATTATTATTGGAAATAAATAAAAAGAGCTCAATTAAATAAGAACGTATATATTGGTACTTTATTATAGTTGTCCACCAGAACTGAATTTTGAAATTTGAGATATTATATATATAAATATCGTAAAAAATCATTCATGTATCGCAATCAAAATAAAATTTTCTACGCATAACACAAAAATATTTAGCATGATTTATCTAAAAAGTTTATTATAGTTTAGATCAATTTTAGGACCATTTGACCCCGAGGTGAACATTTTTTTTTTCTTTATATATAAAGTGAAATTTTTAGGATTATAAGTATTGGACTTTTTTAAGGACTAAAGAGAAAGAAATTAATCAGTTTTCACCATTACCCTTAGTAAAAAGCCGCCAAAATTTAGGTGCGAAAGATTTTCCAAAAAAGAAAACCCCTTTCCCCACTTCTCTCATCTCCCTTCCCACGACTCTCTCTCCTATATTTGATCTTCGGGTCAAACTTCGTAAAATTCTTGTTGATAACCTAATAAACTCTAACAAAAGTTGGAGATTTGGTCCCTTTTTGAGGGGTGTGATTTTTTGAAGGAAATAAATGTCTTACTTCAAATTGGTAGAGGAATGAGGATCTAGCTTAGCAGTGTACTAGAGATTGGGGTTCAAGTATGCCTAACACAAAAATAAAATGTGGGGATGGTGTTGTATTGGTCTTCCCTTCCTTTTGTCACCACGTATGCATTCTCCAAGAATACGGCGAAGGAGAATGGAGTGAACAAGATGGGATCTGCTGATTGTGGTTTGGTGGCCATGGCGGTGAAATTGTTGAAACAACTTGGTATGGTTCCAGATAGATTGTTGTCATCAATATCCAAGACTTGGAGGGCAGTAAGTCCACAGAGCTCATGTGGAATATGGCCTTTTAATTTGCTCGAACGAAGACCAAGAACCATTAGATTTTGGAAGGAACCCCAATCCAATTTGGTTTGCTTCCTGTAATCTTGTTCAGACCAAAGTCTATGAGCCTTAACATGGTATTAGTTTTGAAGAAAACGAGGTATTTCTCCATTAAGAGAAATCATATCAGGAGTTCTCCCATAGAGTTGGTTGTGACTTGTGAGAGAGGTTCATGTGCACAAAAGAAGGAGATAAGTTCCAAAAATTCTTGTGTTTAATAGGTCCAACAATGCTAAATCGTGTCTGTGGTTTGAGCCAACTTGGAAATTGAGGACCCAAGTTCCAGGACCTTAACCTTATAACATCTAGATGAAAGGGAGAGCTATCCAGTTTGAACTTACTTTAGAGCTAATGGATTATAAGAACCTTCTAACACACAAATTTTTAAGATTGGCAAAGTGCGCTTCCGACATGGTTCCTTCCAAAAGATTTACAGAAATGTAGGAACTCTAAATTTGAGAGAAGACCAAGGCTTGTGGGATTCCAATGACTCTAATACAGATAATTCTCCAAGTGACACCGGAATGGGATTAGGAGTCATATTACTCCCAAGTGAAAGGTCAACAAGATTTTTGAACTGAACAATACTTTGATCTGTGTTTTGACCAGTGAAGAAATTATGACCCAAAGACAAATGACTTGAGATTGTCCCAACAAGTTTGTTACTGTACAAAGCAATCTCCTCCAATCTGCAGAGATTTCCTTCATAATTCTATCAACGAAGGAAGTGTGTTTATTGCCAGCAACCAATGATCAGATGCTCCACTAAGGTTCACTTTTGGTCATATCTACATATTCTAGTGAAAAAAGACGCAAAAGCCAGTGACGGTTCTCAGAGTACAAATTTAGAGCACCATATTGTAGATAATAAGAGAGCGAGACGGTATAAACTAAGCAACGAAGGATTTATCTTGCCTTTTAGTGGACGATAAAGATAGTGAGTATTAGCAAGGTGAAGCTCTTTGACATGACCAGCAAAGTGGTCACAAACAAATCCAGACCATCTGCAGCAGTCTTTGACTCCAGCAACCCAAGTTAAAAGCCTGTTTGAGGGATCTACAAGATCTTGCTTGAAACTCAGAAGAGTTTGATTCACACTTTCAATGCAGAGTCACATCGGAGTCCCCATTTCTAAGGTTAACCTAGAGAGTTGCTTCTGCGAGAAATTTGAGGAAAAGAATGACAAGAAGTTTAACGCATACAACCATGATGATGCAAAGAACTCAAGAGTTAAAATGTGAATACAAAGTTTATGTTATAGGCACTACTACTCTGCACTTCAACCAGTGCTCAACTACCTGATTCCAATAATGATGATGCTCAACTACCTGGTCTACAACAGTGCTGAACTGTTTTGAAAAATCCAATTCTCAAGTCAAAACAAAAGCCTTATTATGGAGAAAAGAGGATTTCGGTATTGTACCATGCAATCTTTATTTAGAAATTTAAGGAGAGGCATAATGAAAATGATTTTATGCTTCCCAACAGTACTCAGAGTTAATTTTTACACATAATTTTACTTCTTGAACCAAAAATAGATATTATTCAGTTACTGGATTTGCTATAAACCCTAAAAGACTAAGAAATAGGATGAGATAATATTTCATGGAAGATTCACAAATTAGTATAATACAAGATTCACGGACAAAGAGAAGATGAAACACAACAAACTGTTTTTCTTTTATGTAAATTTTCTTAATATGACAACAATGCATTTTAATACTATAAACGCCAAAGAAAACATATTTGCTATGTAGACCACCCCAAAAATTAAGAAATAGGATGAGATGACATTTCACAGAGAATTCAGAAAAAAATATTATACTATTGAATTCATGGACAAGGAGAAGCTTAAACACAACAAACTGTTGTTTGTTTATGTAATTTTTCTTTATATATACATTAGGCTGCTAGCTTTACATAATAAGAATACATTTATACTATGCTGAAAACACAACCATTTGTTTAAAGATTTATACAATCTTCTGGTTCATGCTATTGGATCATCAACGAATGCGATTCAAATGAGCAAAAGGCTCAGGGTTGGCTTTTGGAGCAGGTTTAGCAGCTTCTGGGACCCCGAAAACATTCCAAAACCTCAGTGTCTCATCCCCAGCTGCAGATGCTACTGTGCAACCATCTGGGCTCTGGATACACATATAAGCAGATTAGAACATTCGTTGAATACAAGAAAAGAAAACTGATTTTTAGTAAAAAATACAGGAAAAGAAACCTTGTCAAAATTTGTGTAATAATTACCTGAGCCAAATAAAGAACTCTGGAGGTATGGCCAGTGAGCTCTGCCATCTTAACCATTGAAGGGTATTTCCAAAGTGTGAGCTGATTCTGAGTAAATCCATGAGAACTAAGCAGCTCTCGCTCGTTCTTGTTCCACAGCAGAGCACAAACTTGAGAGCCAGTGTCAACTGAGTTGAGGCAGGCACCAGTGTGGGTGTTCCAGAACTTAATGCTGCGATCACCACCACCTCCACCCGAAGCCAGCAAATTGCTCTGGAAAGGACACCAAGCCAGGGCTTTCACTGCAGAGGTATGGTCCTCAAGCCTGTGAAGCCACTGTGTTGCTGAATTAGAAGATGCCATTGATCTGTCCCATATGTGGAGGAGGTTATCATTCCCTCCACTTGCTAATTGCTGTCCTGAGGCTGACCATTTAAGCCCGCAAACTTCTTGTTCATGTCCTCTGTATGTCTCAACGATGTGTGATCGAACTCTAACATCATTGTTTATGATCCGACCATCCATTCCACCAGTTGTTAGCATGTGATTGTTCCAAGCCAACGAGCCTACTCGCAGTCTGTGTCCACCTTTGAGAGTTCTCAGCTGAAGAAAATTGTAACAACGCAATAATCAGCACAATTTTGCTTATGAAAAGAAGTAAAATAGATGAAACAAGGAGCATCAGATTGAACCTGTCTATTGGAGGCTGAATCCCATAACTGTACTTCGGAATTGTTCAGGCCAATGGCAATGTGCCGTCCATCAGGAGCCCAACTAACGCTTGTAACTGGGCCACTTTCATCATCAACAGTAACAAGTTCCGAAGTAGAGCCATCTGTAGCATCCCAAAGATAAACTGTGTTTGCCAGAGCAATGGCCAGAACATTGCAGCTTCCCCAATCCAATAGATTCAGGTAGTAATCGTCTACAAGGTCAGGAGCATCCAATGTCCGCTCTGAAGACTGCACCAAATTAAAAGTATCGATCAAAATTAGAGGTGCAAGAAATTCAAAAAGGCAATAATTCGTCTCCAAATGTCTCCAAACCAACTCCCTAAGGTATGAATGTACAATATGCATAATGACACCCACCTGAGGAATGTGACGCCGGGATTTCACTGGTTTGTCTTGAGATACAGAAGAAAACTCTCGGGGGAAAATCTCGACCGGGGCAGGAGGCTTGTTCTTGAAAGCTAGGATCCGACCCCTGTTCATGTTGAAGGTTTCCGCCAGATGCTTCCTGTAGGCCTCTCTAGATGGGGATGAGCTTACTGGATTTTCCTTACCTTTCCTTCCTTCAGTCAGCATGTAGTGGGCATAATCGAAGTCCATTGCTGATCGGTTGGGTATGAATCTGTCCAGCTGACACAAAGAAAATCCCATCAACAAATCAGAATAAGGATCATTCATACACAACTATAAACAGAAAATAAACCTTCAAAGTAGATTAAGTTCTACAGACCCAAATGCAAAAATCTATAAATTATAAATAAAAACCCTAAATCAAGAAAATCAAATCAACAAATTCCAATCAAATTATTCTAGATAAAGCCCTAGTACCCAAAAATCAATATAGCCCCCCAAGCTGCTATTCAAGATAATTTCAGTACTTTTAACAAAACCCTAAATTGTGATGAGAAAAACCCACAACTGTAGCAGTCAAAGAGATGGATCCCTTTCAAAGAAATCAAATTTTAACAAAAACCCACTAAACAAGAGAGCACAATATAAAAGTATAGTGCTTGCTTACATTTTCCCGGGAAGTCTTTCTCTGAAGAAACTGTTCTTGAAGAGGGCAACGAGACTGTGTCTTCGACATTGACGAAGAAGAATTCACAGACCCTGCATCCATAACTTCACAGAAAATATATATATATCTACGAAAAACTAAAAATAAAAAGAAAAAGAAAAAGAAAAAGAACGAGAGAAAATATATAATAAACCCTTCAAAATAAAAATTAAAAGAAACCCAAGCCTGCAAAACAGAGTTATTAATCTGAGAAAACAAAAACTAAATTAAAGACTATTCAGAGCGAGAAAGAGAGAGAGATCGTTGATCACTGAGCGCTGTTCGCGAGCGAAAGAGAGAGCGATTGAGTTGATTATGAAGAGAGGACTCTGAGGGTTTATATACCGATTGAGACTGATGATGATTTAGGGTTTTGTTAACAAAGAAATGAAAATCTGATGAAGACGACGGATCCTAAGAACCCCGCAACGGCTACATTTCGATAGAGCCGTTGTATTTCGATCTTACCAAAATGCCCTTCACTTGTTGCTGCACTCTACGGCCCACCTAAGGTTAATTCTGTAAAATCTTAACAATTTTCATTCACCGTTTTTCCTGCCGCTAGAATCCCTGTCGCCCACCCCATTATTATTAAATATTAATTAATTTTCTTCAACCTTTCAAATAACAAATTTTAATTCTCTTTTAAAAAGCGATAATAATAATTTCCTCCAAAAAAAAAAAAATCCCGAAAATGTTGATCCAGAAGAACTTTATAGATGAGAAACGTGGTGTCTTTCAAGCATTCAGGTGGAATGACATGTCGTTTCATTCTCAAACGACACGTAGAATGGCACAGAAGACAAAGGACATTTATAAATGTCAAACGACAGCAATACGTGTCGTTTCAGGAATTCTCGCCTTTGTAGTTTGTCATTCAAATAGAAACGACGTATCGTTTTTATTTCCACTTAGAGGACATAAACGACGAGGAATAATAACGTTCCATTTCATTTATCATATCAAACGACAAGAAATATTCCATCCCGTATGGAAATTTCCGTTGCCATCAACTGAAGATTGTCCTACCCCAGCAATTCACAAGCAAACTGATTATCAACAAATCTTCCACGAGTAATGAGACTAAGTCTAACTTCGCAAGTCTTGGCATTGACCAAAACAACAAAATATTTAAATGGGAAAATCAATAACCTCTGGATATTAGCCGAGAATATCATCCATTATAATGATGGGACAGAGTTCGTATATGGGAAACTATCACTACCATCCCAGTTCATATAGAACGAAACATACTGTTTAAATGTACACTAGTGAACAACTTTCCGTATTAACAAAAGGGTCATTTTAAAACCAGAATGCTAATCTAGAAATTCAAAAAATTGCCGAAGATGTCGGTTGACGAACATGAATCCACTAAGAAGCATTTTGGAGGCAACTATTAATGAATCAGGTGAACTGTCGTCTCATGTATGTGTCTTCGTGTACGAACACCGGGTCCTGAGTGTTCTGTGGTGGGAACTGGGGCTGCCCCATTGCTATGCCCCCTTGATTTTGAGCTGAACTGCCCCACGGACTGTCGCCACTTTTTGCTGAAGTGAAGGTGACATAATACAGAATCCCAAGTGTCACACTTACAAGAGACAAAATGGCACCTCCGGCAAAGACTCCGGGTTTCACAACGTAACAATAATAGTTGCCAAAGTACATGCTCTCTAAACCATGTTGATCGTTGAGTGCAGCTCCAGTGAGCAGCAAAAGAAATGCTATCACAAATGTGAACCTGCAAAAGTGTCGCAAACCACTGTCATAGCATCGCTATCTGATATCATATTTTCAAGTGGATGCACAAAAGAATTGGGAGAAGAAAGAAAACCATCACTGAGTTTTCTTCTCAGTAGCCAACTTCCAGTAGTAGTAGTAAATAAAGCACAGTTTCTCACAAAGTACATAATATTAGAAGTCACAAAGTGGCCACATATTGTATAACCCAAAAGTAGTTTGGACTTACCAGGAAACGACAAAGCACACCAGTGCTATTTTCCAATTAGAGTTAAGGGGTTGGGTGCTCCTTTTGCAACAAATACACCCAGTTGACGCATTTACTATTATTTGAGCAACCATAAGAGCCGCTGCTGCAGTTAAGCCAAGAGCCATTGCTGGACTCCGGGGATATGCACATTGAGTAGTAGAGATGAACTGAACTTGAGAACCCTGTATAAAATAAAAAAGTTTCAACAATTTTGGTATCATTTTTCACTATTCAGATTAATGAGAAGGGTGAAATTCGTAATTAACAAACCAATAATAATCCTAAACAAATATAAAAGCAATCTAAGACAGACGAAAGAAGCACTTGTCAGAATAGCCACTCCAAATTAAAAAAAAAAGAATAATTATAATAATAATCAAGTGGTAAGCATACCAAATGCAGTTAGCTGAATTGAAAACTCAAGTTGTGAGCATAACAAAATCAGTTAAGAGTCATTACCCAATGTGCCGTATAGGAGTATAGAGGAATACTCATTTGTGCTTGACGTAATACATCCCAGTGTTAAAAATCAAATTTCAAC
Organism: Trema orientale; assembly: GCA_002914845.1. NCBI lineage: Eukaryota > Viridiplantae > Streptophyta > Magnoliopsida > Rosales > Cannabaceae > Trema > Trema orientale. The sequence continues at coordinate 54,975 of JXTC01000034.1, forward strand.
ACGTAAAGAGTCACTGGCATTTCTAACCATATTACGCAAACAGGAAACGAAGATAAACCCATAAAAAGAAAGAGAAAGTATGGAGACTCTGAGAAAAGGAGTGCTGCCACTCTATTTCAAAAGCCCCAAAGAAAAAGCTTTGAAAGATTTTGCCACACTCATAATACTTGCTACATTTTGAATGTCGTGGAAAAGCAACAACCAAGATTATATTACTAATGAAAGATAGCCAAGAGAAGCACAAACAGATGCATAATCAATCTTCTCCTACTTTCTATATCATGCTTTAAGCATGGCTGTGATTGAAGAAAGCAGTTTTGATAACTTACGAATATCATGCAGTAGATAATCTGAATTAATCTCCACAAACATTAATATGCAGTTCAATACATGTAACAATAACAAGTAGGCAAGTCAATTAATTTCCTAAAGCATTAGCATAAGGTAAATATACATGATACTAGTAGCAGCTAATAAGAGCATCCTAACATTTCAAGCAATAATTAGGCCACCAAAAAATAAACCAAAAGAATAACACAAAACAGAGTAATTGAATGGAGTATTGTGCTGTATAATTCTAGTACTAAGTAAATAATTTTAGATTACGAAAAGTTCAAGCATCAAAGTCAAATTAACCCCTGGAGTTTGAAAACAGATAAAAATATAAATTTCATGTCCCAACTCCTAAGGTGGGAAGAAGTCTCACCGAAAGTCAAACTCTGTCCTTGAAAACTAAGCTTATTCGAATTGAAAATCACTAAAAATTCAAAATTTCCACTCCCTTCTTAGTTTCCGGAGCAATAAAAGGACCAAATCTTATTAAAAAGAGTATAATATAGCCAGAACACAGAAATTAAAGCAAAAAAAGTCTGAAGCAACTTAAAATTAAACCATACAAACGGAATATATTTGGTATTTGAAAAAATTAGAACTTTTAACACTTTCAGTTATACAATCTATGAACTTTAAACTCAAAAACTCTGTTTGAAAATAAAATGGGATGAACATTATCGGAAATGTTTTCCTCGTTTTCCCAGGAACCAATCAGAAAAATAGCACATACAAGAAAAGAAGATAACAAAGAAAACCCAGTTAAAGACGAATTAGAAAACAAACCCATATCAGAAAAAGAAGAAAAAAGATCTAAGCCAAAAAAAAAAAAAAAAAAAAACCCATTAAAGGATTTCTCACCTTAATCCTGGTAGCCTCAGCACCAAAACCAGTAGCAGCTGATAATAGCCCCAGTAATCCCACGCCACAGCATACCACCAAAACCTTTCTCTCCATCTCTCTCTCTCTCTCTCCAAAATTTCTCTCTTCTCTGTGTGCCTGCCTAAAACAGATGCTTTCTTTTTTTTCTTTTTCTTTTTTTTGTCTGAACGAGGAAACGTAAAGTTGGTATGATACTGTGGTGACTTGTCACTGGTGCGTTTTTTTTTTTCTCTTAAAATTTGAAAAGGAAAAAAAATTAATTATGATGTCCCTAAAATAACGAGTGCAGGGGAAAAGTAAAGTAACAAGAGAATGCGCCGAAAACGACAGAGAAAGGAAGAAAAATAGGTGATTATTAATTATTGCAACTCTTTTACCTTGTCATCTCAAAAGGAAAAAAAAAAAAAAAAAAAGGTTTTTATTGTATTTGTGTAAACATAAAAAAAAAAAAAAAAAAAAAAAATTTATAATATATATTTTTATAAACATAAAAAATAAAATAATTTTTAGTTTGAAAAAAAAAAAAAGAAAAAAAAAGGTTTGAACTTGTATTTGTGTACACCTAACAAGATTAATGATTCTTAATTGGGGGAAAAAAAAAGTGATGTATGAAATGTAAGAATACTATAATTTTAAGTTGACTTCATTTGAAAATAATCAAGTAATTCTATACTTGTAGGTTAACTTAACTTCAATGGAAAATGATAAAGTAATGAGAAATACCAATTGGTATGTTATATGGTATGTTGTCATTGTGGTACTGTGATAACAGTGATAAGCCAGATGACTTATTTTCAAGAACTGTAGACATGTGCACTTATAGTTTACTTGGTTCTGAATATTATATATTATTATGTTGATAATCTAGAGGCAGAAAAAAATATATTTCATTACTTTTTGTTAAAACCATACAATATAGAGAATAGAAATAGTTGCGCATGCCGACATATACATGGCACCTTCCTTCTTGTCTAAGTTTTTTCTCTCTTTCTTTCTTTTTTTTTTTTTTTACTAAAAAGAAAGAGAGTTTGTATTTGTAGAGCTTTATAAAATTTGGACAGATTCCATGTTACAGATTCCATAATGGTTCAAGTAACAAGCTCAACTACAAAGCCCAAAGCCCAACTAAAAACAAGGCCCAAATAGACGAACCCAAAGCTAAAACTACTTGAGAAGCTGACCAAAACTGACAATATTGTGAGAAAATTAGAATACTTCAACAATCTACAAGCCAAGGAGAAAACTCATGATCATGCTATACAAATCTACGCCTACATATATTACCCATGCAAGTAAAAGAACCATCTTCCAGCAGAAAAAAGAAAAGTAAAAAACAAATTTACCTATACATGTCCAATACAAGACAGAGTGATAAACATATTATATTGACAAAGGAAACCACTAAGTACATGTTTATCCCCAAAAAAAAAAAAAAAAGTACACAGAATTAGCAGTTGCATACATGTTTTCTCCCAAAACATACAAAGGAAACCACTAATATTTAGTGCTAATATTAGACCTAGTCCACTCAGCCTTAGTCCTTACCAGTACACAAAACACAAAAAGCTAAAGAAGCAAGTATTTTACACATAATTCCCATCAACTGCATCTTTTAACCACACGATACACAAAGTTACTTTGCTTTGAGACGTTTCCGTGGTGCCTCTTCATAATCTGATGCATGATATATCCACACTCTCAGCAGAATTCCGTTCACCTTACTGATCAGCTCAAAAACACAAACATCTCCTCCCTGCAAATTTTTACTCTTCGAAAATGGACCCCACCCTTCGCCCATTTTCTTAACTGTGCATGAAACATTCTTCGATTTATAATAGCACCTAACAGGCCACTTCTTTCTCTCATTGTGAACCCGAAGTTGAATCATCTCTGAACACCATTTCATGTGCCTCGTTACAAATTCTGCAGGCACATCCTTGCAAAATAAATAAACAAACCAAATTGAAGCTAGTTAGCGCCTTCTAAAGATTATGTGAAACATTAAGAAATTCAAAAGACAGATGTACCTATGATAAGCTCACCATATAGTTATTATATGTCTTAACGATAACCATGAAAGAAGGATTTCGAAGATTGCATCTAAAGGCAGCATGAACTGCCTTCTCAGTTTCCCTGGACAGCACTGGTCTTCTTGATTTATCATAAGAGAAGCTTCTCGGAAGAATCATTTCATGATCTCCTTCACGTTTTACAGGCAAATCGCGCGGTCGAGACTTGTTATTATTTTTTTTCGGTTTAGATATCCCTGAAATATTGGCATTGCCCAATTCTTGCGCCTCTTCCTCCTCTTCTTTTATACGGCTTATGCTTCTTGTTCGGTACCAGAAATCAGAAGGTCCTCGATGATCCATGGAGACAGCATTTCTGCGTCGCTTTCTAAGCTTGCCCCTTTCCCTTTGATTGAGAACAATTTGAGTACTTATCCCAGGATACTCTTGCTTTAAACCTCCACTCAGGGCTTTTCTTTTAGATGAACCATGAGAAATGGGAGATTTGACATTTAAATTTTCGACAAGATGATAATCATCTCTTGCATCTCCCTCTTGCTTGCAAAACGAGCCACGAAACATCGGTTGTTTAGAATCGAAAATTTCAACTCTACAATCATCATTTGATCTATCCTTCTCATTATGTTCCTCAAATTTTGGACCAGAAATAGGATAATCAATCTCAGAACCCAAAGGATCACATATACGAACAGAGAATACTGAATTTCGTTGGTACACAAACTGTAAAATGCAGCCTGAGTGGATGGAATAATAGTTGATAAACTCCTGAAGACCATCAATGAGCCAGATACCGTTTACTCCATTTTTCTCCAATTTTACATGCCATGGTCTATGACCATTAGGGACAGTTAGGGTAGCCAATTCAGAAAGCTCTTCATGAAATATCATAGCAGACTTTGTTGGGATTCTCTGAATTAGGTGCCATATTAGATAAATGATTTAGAACAAATTCCATAATAAAATTCAAAAGAAAAAAAAAAAAAACAAAAGTGATGAAATAAATCCAATGTTCATGAATAATCAAAACAATGCCCATGAATCATAAGGAAAAACAGAACCAAAATCATAATGGAAGTTTTAGTTGACTACTATCTTGTTGATCTCTCTAAATTAGGTGCCATGGATTAATAACGAAGTCCCAAAAAAACAAAAATAAAGTAATCAAACAAACAATGCCCATGAACTAAAAACAAAATCAATACCAAAAAAGTCATGCAGAATTCTCCTATCATGCACTTCACCTTGTTCATCATCAAAGATAAAAATAAAAAGATATATTGAGTTCCAGCCCAGAAAAAAAGAATAAATTATAGTTTCTTCCACCAAGTTTTCTCACTCCTTAAACAGAGAACAAATTAAATTAATAAAATGAAAAACATAAACAAAAAAAATGGGGAAGAAGAACACGTACCAGTTTATGTTCAATAATGGCGGATTCATCCATCACCAGGGCGAAAAGCGGCAACATTTTCATCGGCATGGACTCCATACATAGAAAAGGAAGCAAGCAAGAGTAAAAGTAGAGCGTTTAAGAGAAAAGTAGCTAAGTGAGTATGATGGAGAGTGAGAAATGAGTTGCAAGAGTTTCGAGGACAGTGTATGTATATGTACCTGCTCTGCCTCTGCCATGACACGTTATGTGCTTTTCAGGGTTTTGCTCTGTCACAACACTGTCTTACTTAAGACTCCTCATTTTTCAGCCTCCAAGTGTCTAAACCATGCCTGTAATCAGATGTATAATGTCTTTCTTTAAATTTTTTCACTTGTCTTTAATACTGTGCTTAATTTCATTGTCATAGGATAATCTGAATCTTAATTCTTAGTCATACATTCAAAAATTACTCTTAACATATTTTCTCCAAAAAAAAAACGAAAAAAAAAAGATTAATTTAATATATTCATGTCTTGTCCATAGTATACTCGATGACTATTACACTCTATCCATAGACCATAGCCTCGTAGGGGACTCGATTAATATTTTGTAATCTTTTGTCCAGTTTTTAACTTTTTATGCTCTAATAATTTTAGTCCTACCTATATTCGTGTACACAGGACACAGTATATCTTTGATTTTTCGTACAGGGTACTCAAAATCGTATTTATAAAGGTGCTCAAATTCAATGTCTCTTGCATGTCAACTAAGTCCATGTCACAGCAAACAAAAAATTCTGAAGCTCATATATTATATTTACGTTTTAAATAATTCCAATAGATTCGTAGGCCTACTCACAACTTAATTACATTACAAATAATTTAGTGCCAATATCGATTTACGCGACTACATTAACCCAATGGAACTAGGAGTTAGGACAAAAACCAAAATCAATTGTTAGTGGCATTGGACAAATCACTAGCCAAGTTTCCAAGACATGCTGCTGAGCCTAATTTCCTCTAGACACACACCTTTTCTTTTTTTTTTTCTAACTTGATCAGTTAAAACCTTACCACATAGAGATAGTTGCAACTTGTCCATATATGCATGTCATCTTCCTTTTGCTTCATGTTTAAATTTCTTTTCTATTTTTCTCTTTTGACTAAAAGTAAACTTGATAGAGACTAGAGAGCTTTACAAATTGGACAGACTCTATTTAATTTTACATAACAGTCAAGTTAAAAAAAAAAAAAAAAAAAAGACAGCAAAGTAACAGCTCAACTACCAAAGCCCAAGTCCAACTAGAAACAAAGCCCATATAAACGGGCCGAAAGCCGAACTATTTGGTGCCAATAAGCCTCAAGAAAATTCAGCTGACAATCCCAGCCTTGAATAATAATCTAAGCTGAATCTACATGTATAGATGTTCACATATGAGTAGAATATTAATCCGACTATACATTTCTAAGACAAGATAAAGTGATGACATACATTGACAGACTAATCATTTACAAACTCAACTTACGTTTTTCCTCAAGATAAATGCATAGAAGCTATATAGTTCATACATGTTTTGAACCTGTTCCAGAAAACACAGAAAGGCAGTTTCAGTATGTAATGCCACAGTCTTGGAACAAAAATCACTAGAGATTTAGTGCCAATATTAGACCTATTCCAGTCAGCCTTACCAGTAAACAGAACACACAAAGCTAAAGTAGCAAGCAATTTTTACACACAATTCCAATCAACTGCATCTTTTTTAAACACACAACAAAGAAATCACTTCGATTTAAGACGTTTTTCTGGCGGCCCTGCATAGTCAGCCGCGCGATATATCAACACTCTTAGCACAACTTCCTTCACCTTACTGATCATCTCAAACACACAAAGATCTCCTTCCTTCAAACTTTGACTAGTTGAAAATGAACCCCAGCCCCGCCCCATTCTCTTAATTGTGCATGAACGAGTTGGATATTTGAAAAAGCATCTAACAGGCCACTTTCGTTTCTCATCGCAAGCTTGAACTTGGATCATCTCTGGACACCATCTCATGTGCCTTTTTACAAATTCTGCAGGCACATCCTAATCAGAGAAGAACAAAACAAATGAGAATGCAGCCAATTAGTGCCTTTAAAAGTATGTAAAGCTTGAGAAATTTGAAAGACTAAAGTACGTATAAACTCACAAAAGCATGTTGACTCATAATAAACGGTGTAATGATAACCATGAAAGAAGGATTTCGAAGTTTGCATGCAAAGGCAGCACGAGCTGCCTTCTCAGTTTCCTTGGACATCACTGGTCCCTTTCCTCTACTGTAAGTGAAAATTCTGGGAAGAATCATATCCACGTCTTCATCGTGTTTGACAGGAAAATCGCGCGAACCGGACTTGTTATTGTTTCCTATCAGTTTGGATCTCCCTGAAATATCGGCATTGCCCAATTCTTTCACCTCTTCCTGCTCCTCTTTTACACAACTTTTACTCCTTGTTCGATACAAGAATTCAGAACGTACTCTATGATCCATGAAAGCTGCATCTCTGCCTCGCTTTCTATGCTTTCCCCCTACCCTTTGAGGGAAAACCTTCCGAGTCCTTTTCCCCAAAGACTCTTGCTGTAAACCTCCGTTCAAGGCTTTTCTTCTAGATGAACCATGAGAAATGGTTGGTTTGATATCCAAAATTTCAACACTATAATCATCAACTCTTGTATCTTCCTCTTGCTTGCCAAACGGAACACGAGAAATGGATGGTCTAGAATCCACTAGTTCAACACTATAATCATCATTTGACAAGTCCTTCTCACTATACTCCTCAGACATTGAATCATTGAATGGATACTCAATTTCAGAACCCAAAGCATCACATATACGAACAGAGAATACTGAATTGCCTTGGTATGTAAATTGTAAAATGGAGCAAAAGTGAATAGAGTAATATTTAATAAATTCCTCAACACCATCAATAAGCCAAATATTTTTCTCTCCATTTTTCTTCACCTTCACCTGCCATGGTCCATGACCACAGGGGACAGTGAGTGTAGCCCACTCAGAAAGCTCCTCACCAAATATCGTAGCAGACTTTTTTGGGATTCTCTGAATTAGGTGCCATATTAGATAAATGGTCTAGAACAATTTCCATAATAATATTTTTTTTCATAAAAAAAATGCTAATTTATATCCAATTATTATTAAGTATTAACAATCAGAAATCTGCCCATGCAACAAAAAGAATGAAAAAACCAAATAATAACAATAACAGAAAATTTTGTTTGCCTGTGCCATATTAGATTAAGGATTTGAAACAAAACCAAAGGGGGAAAAAAAAAGGTGATGAAACAATCTAATAATAATCATGAATAATCAAACAACGCCCATCAACCAATAAGAAAATCAGATCCAAAGCAATAATACAAATTTTGTTTTCTTTTTTTTTTTTTCCTTTTTTGCTTGAATAACACCTTCACCTACTTATAAATAATAATTAAAAAAAACATTATTTTTACAAGAGTTCCAACCGGAGAAAGGACCTAAATTGTTGTTTTCCTCCACTAAATTTTCTTAAATTAAACAAAGAATAAAAAAGTTCAAAAAAAAAAAAAAAGAAGGAAAAGAAGAGAAGAAGTAGTAGAAGAAGAAGACTTACCAGTTTATATTCTACTATGGCGGTTTCATTCATTACCAGGGCGAACAGTGGCGTGGTTTTTGGCTGAGAATCCGACTTCCGGCGATGATTTCTAGACGGCCTAATTTTCCTCCGACGAGTCCTCTGCATGGCCTCCATAGAAAGCAAATTACAGTAAGGAGCTTAGGAGAGAAAGAAGCAGAGCTTCTCTGTTTCACCCACTTAAACTCTGAAGTGTGACATTATGACATATGATAGTTTCAAGGAGAATGCCAATGCCATGATATGATGAAAATGGTCATGGACCTTGAGAGTCCCAACGTGATATTGTGATATTGAAAACGGAGCATGAAAATAATATTACCACCTAAACTTAATTAATACGATGTGACGTTATGGTATGGTGTTTCAGATTTTTTGTTATGTCACAACACTGTTGTTTTAGTACCGTGTTAAACCACGGGATAAAATAGTAGTTGTAATCATTTTCTGATCCGATTAGTCATATTCAAAAGTTACAAGAAGCATAAAGTCTCTCTTACTGATATTGATTCATGCAATTACGTGCCCATATTAAACTGATTAAGCCTTTAATGGAACGTCTAGGAGTTAGGACTGATACCAATATCTACTGTTAGTGGCAATGAATGAATCACTAGCCAGTACCCACAATAATAATAAATAAATAGCCAAAGACTCCTTAGAATTCCTTGAACATTTTTAACGTAAACCACATCTTTTGTGTCTAATTAATTTCTAGCAACCGAAAAAAAAAAATTTTGATGTAAGCGTATTAATATTCTTTTGTGGTTTTTAAAAAGATTTGGAACAAGTATTTCTGCTTCACTTTCTTTTCTTCTTCTTCCTTCTTTTTTTTTTTTTTTTAAATTAACATCTTTTAATATTTGGCTTTGGCCAACTTTGTTATGCAGTTTTTCTTTTACCTACAAAAGAAAAGGTTACATCCAATTCCAACCCAATATTAGAAGTTTCTTTTTTTCTTTTTTAATAATCGAAGTTTTCAGATTTAATCGCCTCCAGTTCCATGGGTCCTTTGTAGTTTGCTACGTCTATGTAAGAACGACGTTAATGTAAAAGTGACATCAATAACAGCAACAACAAAAAATTGTAAAGAAAAAAATACAGTGACAATCATGCAAAACGACAAATAATTTAAAAAACGACATAAGTAGACAAACAATTGAAGTTGAGACCTTGGATAGGAACTAGGATTTTATGTCCATGGTTCGTTCAAGAATTAGCTGCTTGAAATGGATATAAGCCACTCTTTTATAAAATGCAATATTTCCCTTGAGAAAACCAAGATAGAAAAGACAGCCTAAATTTTAGGTTGCACTTGAAACCATTTGAAACCAACTGATAAAACATATGTTATATTTTCACATATAAGTTGAGCTCATGTACATTTCCGATGCGAGATAAAACATCTTGTAACATACTAATCATATAAAAGTTCAGATCATAGCAAAGTCTACAATATACACCCATAACATGACAAAGACACAGAAGCTGCATTTCCATACATATTTGTAATGCCTACTCTTGCAGAAGAAAGCCACTTAGTGTTAATACTAGAGCCATTTCACAGATAGCTATAGGGTAAACAAAACACCAAAAAGCAAAACAAGTGGGGTATCTTGCTACATTTCATTTCCACATGATTCCCCCATCAACTGCAACTTTCAGAAAAACAAACAAGCTACTCTGTTTTAATACGCTTTGGTATTGGCTCAGCTGCATAGTCAGCAGCCCGATAGATCCAGACTTTGAGCACAATCTCCTTCTGTTCACTGATCAGCTCAAAAACACATACATCTCCTTCCTTCAAATTTTCGCTTGCTGCAAATGGACCCCATCCTTGGCTTATTCTTACTCTACAAGCTGTGAAAGTGCACTTAGCTGGCCACCTTTGTTTCTCATTGTGAGCCTGAAGTTGAATGTCCGTCGAACACCGGTCCAATACACCACGAAATAAACATAGCGGCTAATTAGTACCATGTGTATAGATAAGGATGTAAAAAGAGAACGGTGCATATAATTAAGCTAACCACAATATTGCCTTTCATAATATATGGCTGCAAGATAAGCATGAAAGAAGGATTTCCGAGCTTCGGCACAATGGCAGCACGAACTGCTTTCTCAGTTTCTCTGGACATCTCTAATCTTCTCGATTTAGTGAAAGAGAGAGTTCTAGGAACAAGCATTTGATCAGCATCTTCTTCGATCATGCAAGACTTGTTGTAGCCTACTTTTGGTTTATTTCTTTTCGCATGAAAAAGACTTAGACTATTCACGGGAGAAGCACTTCTTTCTTGCTTTCTAGGCCTGTCCCTTTTCCATGGAGAGAAACTAGGTCGACCTTTCCTATAAGACTCTTGCTCGACATGTCCAATAATATTGAAGGCTTTGCTTTTAGAGGAACTTCCAATTTCATGAACTCTCCCAAATGACTCTTCCTCAACATGTCCAATATTGTTGAAGGCTTTACTTTTAGAGGGACCTCCAACTTCATGGACTCTCCCAAAAGACTCTTCCTCAACATGTCCAATATTGTTGGAGGCTTTGCTTTTAGAGAGACCTCCAACTTCATGAACTTTCCCAATAGACTTCTCCTCAACACTTCCAATAATGTTGAAGGCTTTGCTTTTAGAAGAACCGTGAAAAGTTGGAGGGTTCATATCCAAAATTTTAATACCAGCAGCCATAGAAGTAGCACTTCTACATTGCTTTCTAAGCCTGCCCCTTTTCCTTGGGGAGGAAATATTTTTACTTTTCTCAAAAGACTTGTGCTCAACTCGTCCAATATCGAAGGCTTTGCCTTTAGACGAACCACGAGAAGTTGGATCTAAAATCTCCATACTATCATCATCACTCATATGTTCTTCATACTTATCAGACGAATCATGAGAAAATTGAGAATCAGACTCAAAACTTTCAACACTTTGATCATCATTTGTATCCATCTCATTATCGTCTTCATCACTTTTATCCAAAATTTCAACACTAATTTGGTCATCATGATCTGCTGTGTCCTCCTCGTTGTGGTTGTCAAGATTTGGCTCTCCCATATCACTACCTGCTGGACCATGATTTGGATAGTCAATCTCAGAACCAATACCTTCACATATACGAACAGAGAACTCTGAACTCCCCTGGTATATAAATAGTACAATATTTCCATAACGGATAGAGTAATACTTCATAAATTCCTTAAAACCATCAAGAAGCCAAATATTCTTCTCCCTTTCTTTCTTCAATCTTACGTGCCAAGTTTTACCATCAGGAACAGTTAGGGTAGCAATCTCAGAAAGTTGTTCACCAAATATCATTGCAAACTTTGTTGGGATCCTCTAAATGTGCCACATTAAATTTAAAAGGATTAACCAAAAAATCAAAAACCAAAATAGTGAATAAACAAATCCAATAATCATGAATAGTCAAACAACTAGATTAGTACACAGACTTTACTTTCTTTATCTAAGATAATAAAAATACTAATATCAAAAGCAAACATTAACAATGGCTAAGAATGGAAACCTCAACACTGACATGGTTACACACAAACACACACACACACATATATATATATATATATAAGACATAAAAACAAGCTGGAGAGACATAGAAACCTTACCATTTTATGCTCAAGAATGTGCTTTTCAAGCATTACCGCAGCGAAAAGCGGCGGTGGTGTGGGTGGAGAATCCGACTGCCGGTGATGATTGCCACCAGGAGTCACTCTCCTTAAGCGGTTCCTCCTCATGGAAGCCATACCATAGGAAGAGAGTAGCCAGAGTGTTGCTACTTGCTAGCTAGAATTTGATGGAGTGAATATGAAGAAAAGCCATTTGGAGACATGTATGTATGTCTGTGACAGTGTGAGAAAGTTCCAGTTATGTAATTAGAAGCAAGATTGTGTAGCTTGATATGACTATGCGGTCAACTAACATTGAGTGATCACGTTATAAAGCTGAAAAGTTTTCACAGGCTTTTGCTCTTTCCTTATATAGGGATGTGACTATTAAATGCTCCTTCTATTTGTATCTAGCTCATTAACATATATAATTTTTATAATTTCAAAAAGAAAATTATGTACCTAATTAATATTACAGCCCTATCTTAGCCCCTAAACCAGTGATTATGTACTCTAAAGTATTCTTTCCTTTATGAAGTGATATTCATTTAACGTATATATTTTTTTCTCGAGAAATCAGTGTTAGGAGAACTAATATAATACTCACTTGGAAATTAATTCCTACACAACTAATAAAGGATTTTTTTTCATTAATAAGTACATTGGGACTGATTTAAACTTACCCATGGCTATATTTCATCTAAACTTACCTTATTATTTATAGAAACTAGTACAATAATTTACATATATTATATTTCTAAAACAGAAAAAGTATAAATCTAGTCAAGTCAAAGAATATATGCTAACTGGTTACATTTATAATTTTAACAAAAAATAGTTTACACTTATGGAGTATTTATGACATAATGAACAGTCCAATCAAATAGAATTACATTTATAAAATGCATCTCTAGTACAAGCGATTATATGTTTATACAGTAGATTGTACAAGTATTTAAAGTGTACATCCAATCAAGTCTTTTCAGAGAAAGACAAAAAAAAAAAAAAAAAAAAAAAAAAAGAAGAAGTCAGTAAATTCCATATGCTTATTTGTAAATAGAATCCAGGCGAATCCTACCTAAAGATGATGGAGATTTGATTGCTCTCATACAATAATTTAACAAGATGTGGACTATTCATTACATTACATTTATGAATATCTATTAATATATGTTTCCAATTCCTAAATCCATTTAGGTGGATTATGCTAATAATGACTTTATAGAAGAAGCTTATTCATTGATAAACTCTTAAAAACGGGTATTTCAATTAAAGGAAATATTTTTATGAGGCGGTTTTAGAATCCTTAGAAGTTAGAATGTCGAAAGAGCATTTCTTCATAAATACATGGATAGTTAACAAAGGGACTGTGCTTTAATTTTGATTTATTACTCTACTTTAAAGACCTTTATATCAGAATTAATTTACAATAAATGGTATACTTATGATAAAGACTAAAAGAGGGGCAGATCAATTCGGTCAAATATCTCCTGGGAAAGAGATTATTATCAACATACAAACAATAATAATATTTAAAAACGAATCAACGTGAAAATGACAACCACAGCAAGAAACGACACCGTGGTATAAACAGCGGCTATATTAATAAAGAAGACATAAACTTAAAAGACGACAACAAATACAAAGGGACATAAAATTATGAAAACGACAAGAATATAAAAACAATAGTGGAGAGGATAAACAACAACAATACCATGCCACTAGCATAATAACGACAAGAACCTAGAAATTGAGGTAAAAATTGAAACGACAGAAAATTTAACGACATTAATGTAATACTACAATAATATTTGGATAAACGACAGCAACACTAGACAAAACGACAACGTATGACAAAACTATTGCAAAACGACATCAACAAAAAACAGACACTAACGACAAACGACAACATTTAAAATTATCTACAAAAAATGCTAACGGAAGTTAACCTCAAGTCCTCAGCAGCTACAGATAATATATTAAGATAATTATATTTAAAATTGAACATGTAAAAAATAGAATAAAAAAAGGGGTATCAACATAAAAACGAGGAGATTCAAAAACGACAACAACATATAAAAGCTCAAAAACCTGTAAAACTACAACCACCCTTAAAAACGACATCAACTAAATCATTGATTTATGAAAAGAGCTTTTGGCAGCGTTGTCTTGGTCCCTGAAACACGGTTGAAATGCATTCTTTTCTGTTTCCAAAATGCAATCCATCATTTGAAGTTTCCAGCCACAAAAAAAAAAAAAAGGCAACTTTCATTTGAAGATCATAAAAGAAAAACCAAATTGGAGAAGACCAAAAGCTAAAATTCAAACATTATATTGCATAATAACACATTGAAACACAAATGTCACCAAAACTTCCTGAACTATATAATTAAACGAAAAAAAAAAAAAGAACAAAACTTAGAACTAAGACGAGACTTTTTGAGTGGTGAGCCATATCAACTAAAAAAATTACACCCATATAGTTGTTTTACCGGCCTGCATAATCAGCCACGCGATACATCCACACTTTGAGCACAATAATCTTTGAGTTAATCAGCTCAAAGACACAAACATCTCCTTCTTCCAAGTAATTTTCCCTTAAAAATCTACCCCAACCTTTCTCTAATCTCTTAGAACATGAGCTTGGATAACCATTACTTGTAACAACGCGTTGCTCTCCATTAGGAGCTTCAAGTGTTATGAGTTCAGAACTGTTTGGCAAGTACTTCCTCGCAAAATCCGCCGGCACATACTGCTCAAGAAAGAATCACATTACAAATGAAAACAGACATGAGCTAGTGAACTCAATGTGTCAATAGAAAAGGCTTTAAAAACCAAAAATGCGTAACTACTAACGAGCTCACCACATAGGTTTTGTTATGCGGCTTTATGATAATCATGAAAGACGGATTATTAAGCTTGTTCATTGTGGCAGCTTGGATGGCCTTCTTATTTTCCCGTGGCTTCGCAAATCTTCTGTTCTTGTTTTTATGACGTAAACTTTTCGGTACAAAGAAATCTTCACCATCTTCTTGTGTCACCAGAATATTGCGTTGGCTTGTCTTCTCACTCATTTTCTGTTTACCTTTCCTCAATATGTTGATTCTGTCCATTTCAGATTGGCTTGACTGATCTAATTCACACCTTTGGCTCCTAGTTTTCTCATAGGAATTTCCCAATTTAGGGGAACCAAATGAAGGCCTTCCAATACTCCTCTTGGAGAAACACTTTCGAATAGTTTTAGAGGAACCAATGTTGGAGGTGAAAGGCTTGGCATTAAAAATGTCAGCTCTCTCTTCACTGTCTTCGTCTGTGTCTTCATCATTTTGGTTAATAAAATCAGATTCCGCATCACTGCTTTGATCATCAGATGGGTATTCAATCTGACAGCCGGTAACATTATGAAATATCATGACACGAAACTTAGAGTTCCCTTCATATCTGAATACTAAGGAGTAGCCAAAATCAATGGAATAATATTCCACAAATTCATGCCAACCATCAAGAAACCAGATCATGTTATTCTTGCTAGATTTCTTGATCCCAACTCGCCAAGTGCAACCATTAGGAGCTATAAGAGTAGCAACTGTTGACAATTCGACACCGAACTCGGCCGAAAACTCCTCAGGGAGCAACTGAATTTTCAATATTAAGTTGGGGAAAAAAAAAAAAAAGAAATACTTGGTTAAAAAGTTAAAAGCAAAATTGCAGTATATACATATTTGGCAAAAGTATAATGACTGACAACATATGTATAAAGGACATTATATGGAGATATACACAGCTAGATGAGAATAGTATACTGATATTATATCTTTTCCACTGAAAAATATAAAATCCTGAACGTAACATGCGGTATAAATAACTTGAGTGACAAGGAAGTGAAGAAGCAAACATCTTTTTACCAGTTTTCGGTCAAGAATGGTGGACCGAATCATTAGCTTGAAGAATTGAGAGGGTGATATTCTTGTCGGCCGGCGAAGACCGCCCCTAGACTGCCCCACTCTTCTCCGGACATACCTTCGTGTAGGCGGCATGAGAAACCAGGATGGCTTCGAATGAAAGGGAACAATATCAGAGAAGATGCATGGATTTGAGAAGCAGAGGAAAGCAGAGGCCTCTGCTTTTATAAGCAAATGAAATTGAACGTCGTCCTAGGACTTTGTTACGTCCTTGGAAAAAAACAATTCAACGTACTTTCCTACTCTAATTATTTAATAATGATGGAGCCTTAAAACAAAAAGGATGCAATCACATTATTTTTAGCACCAAATACCAAGAGTTCCTTTCAAATTTGACGTGTTTATTAATTTTTTTTTTTTCGCCTGGATTTTATATTTGGTACTATGTTTTGCTCGGAAAGCTGAAAAGATCTTAAGTTTATTATAGTAATCTGAATAAATGAGGTCAATAAAGTATTAATTTCTTCACCTTTCATTTTCCAATTGCTACAGCTTTTGCCAACATTGTTTGGTTTATGGCCAATGCCTATCCCACCACTTGATAATGACTTCATTTTCTATACTAAGCAAGCAGCGTACTTACTGTTGCTATTACATTCCAAATTGCCAAAAAGAGTGATAATATTGTGCATATACACGCTTTAAGGGAAGCAACCAATAATTACAATTACTCTAATGAAGAAAATGCATTTGGTTAAAAGATGGTAGTGATGAGGTTAGGCGTTCTCAAAATTATCGGGACTTTTACTTGGTGATTCAACATATCTTTGTTTGGAATTGTTTATTGCTTCATATTGTCCAGTGCTTCTATTTGAGGAGGCTATTTCAACATATCTTTGTTTGGAATCGTCGCATAAATGTTTGTAATGCCTACTCTTGCAAAACAAAACCACTTAGTGCTAATACTAGAGCCATTTCACAGTTAGCTATAGCAGTAAACAAAACACCAAAAGCCAAAACAAGTGGGGGTACGTATCATGCTACATTTCTTCTACGCATAATTCCCCATCAACTGCTACCTTCAAAAAATCAAACAAGCTACTCTATTTTAATACGCTTTGGTAGCAGCTCAACTGCATAGTCAGCAGCCCGATAGATCCAGACTTTGAGCAAAATCTCCTTCGGCTTGCTGATCAGCTCAAAAATACATACATCTTCTTCCTTCAAATTTTTGCTTGCTGCAAATGGTCCCCATCTTTGGCTTATTCTTGCTCTAGAAGCTGTAAGAGTGAACTTAGCAGGCCAACTTTTTTTCTCATTGTGAGCCTGAAGTTGAATCTCTGTCGAAGAACACCGGTCCAAATTATGCCTCCTTGCAAATTCAGCAGGCACATGCTAATAATCAAAGTCACCGAGAAATAAACATAGCACCTAATTAGTGTCATGTGTACAGAGAAGAATTTCAAAAGAGAATGGTACATATAATTAAGCTTACCACACTACTGTTTTTTGTAATATATGGCTGCAAGATAAGCATGAAAGAAGGATTTCCAAGCTTGGACGCAGTGGCAGCACCAACCGCTTTCTCAGTTTCCTTAGACATCACCAGTCTTTTTGATTCAGTGAAAGAGAGATTTCTAGGAACAAGCATTTGATCCGCGTCTTCTTTGTCATCTGTCGAGCGAGACTTGTTGTAGCTTTCTTTTGGTTTACTTCTTTTCACAGAAACTGGACTTGGACTATCCATGGGAGCAGCACTTCTTTCTTCCCATAAGACTTTTGCTCAATATGTCCAATAGTATGGAAGGCATTGCTTTTGGAGGAAACTCCAACTTCATGAACTCTCCCAAAATACTTTTGCTCAAAATGTCCAATATTATTGAAGGCTTTGCTTTTAGAGGAACCGCAAAAAGTTCGAGGGTTCGTATTCAAAATTGTAACACTATCCTCATCTCTTGTATGCTCCTTATGCTTATCAACACCAGCCATGGAAGTAGCAATTCTGCCTTGCTTTCTAAGCTTGCCCCTTTTCCTTGGAGAGGAAACATTTTGAACTTTCTCAAAAGACTTCCGTTCAACTCGTCCAATATCGAAGGCTTGGCTTTTAGATGAACGATGAGAAGTTGGAGATTGGATGTATAAAATTTCAATACTATCATCATCACTTGTTTGTTCTTCATGCTTATCAGACGAACTAAAAGAAAATTGAGATTCAGAATCGAAATTTTCGACACTTTGCTCAGTTTTGTCATGATTCTCGTTATTTTTGTCAAGATTAGGCTCACCATGACCACTTGTTGGACCATGACTTGGTTAGTCAATCTCAGAACCAATGCCTTCACATATACGAACAGAGAACGCCGAACTCCCTTGGTATATGAATATCAAAATCTGTCCAAAGTGGATAGAGTAATAGTTCATAAATTCCTTCAAACCATCAAGAAGCCAAATCTTCTCCCTTTCTTTCTCCAATATTACTTGCCAACTTCTACCATCAGGAACAGTTAGGGTAGCAACCTCAGTAAGTTGTTCACCAAATATCATTTCAAACTTTGTTGGGATCTTCTAAATGTGCGACATTAAATTTAAAAGGATTAACCGAAAAATCTAAAACTGAAATAATGAATAAACAGATCCAATAATCATGAACCATCAAACAACTAGATTTTTTCATAGATTTAACTTTCTTAATCTAGATAATAATATTAAGATAACAAAAAAAAAGAAAAATATGAGCAATGACAGAGAATATATGGAAACCAGAATACTGTCATGGTTGCACACATGTTAAACATAAAACCAAGCTAGAGAGGCAGAAAAGCTTTACCATTACATGTTCAAGAATGTGCTTTTCAATCATTACCGCAGCGAAAAGTGGGGGTGGTGTGGCCAGAGAATCCGATTGCTGGTGATGATTGCCATCAGGAGTCACTCTCCTTAGGTGATTCCTTCTTCTCATATTGGAAGCCATGGGAAGAGAGCAAAGAGTTGCTAGATGTGGACTGAAGGAGAAGAAAAGCAAAGCACAGCAGGTTATTACTACCTTAGAAGACCATTTCATATTATGGAGACAAGTATGTGATTGTGTGACAGTGTGAGAAAGTTCCAGCTACGTAAGAAGCAAGATTTTCTAGCTTGATAAGACTATGGGGCCAACTAACATTAAGTAATCACACTACAAGGCTGAAAAGTTTTCAGAGGCCTTTGCTCTTTCTATTTATAGGGATAGGAACGTTAGTTTCTTCATGCTTTAATTTGTCATCACTCGCCAGTAAGCAGTACTGTTAAATGCTTGTTCTATTTATATCTTGGTCATTTATATAAATTATGTATAATTTCAGAAGAGAAAAATTGGAGCTCATTAATAGTACACCCCTAAACCAGTGGTTATCGAACGTGATACATTTCTCTTGAGAATGAAAATAGTGTTGAAGAACTAACATAAATCTCATTTGGGAAATTAATGACCGTCAAACTGATGAAATTAGCTAGATTTTCCGTCTTTTTTTTTTGCTATCTTTTCTGTACTTCATCTAAACTTACCTTCTTATATCTCAAGAGTAGAAAAAGAATATAGGCCTATTTCTTAGAAAAATTTATATGACATTTCAAGGGTAGAAAAAGTCAAGTCTTTTCAGATGAAGAAAAAAATCTAGTCAAGTCTATAAGCCTATTTCTAACTAACCAATAAAATTATAAAGCCAAGTACAACTATATTTATATTATAATATCTCTGGTACTAGCCAATTTATGCTTATACAATAGATTAATATACAAGCATCTAAAGTGTACATATATAATTAAGTCTTTTCAAAGAAACGCCTTGTGTGTACCTCAGTTGGTCAGGAGACTGCGTTAAGACAGTCTCAAGTTCAAGTTTGAGGGAGATTAGAGATTTTTTTTGAAAAAATTTGCTACCAAGGCCACGTCCTGACCAAGGGATGACCACTCTTTATAGAATACTCGATAAATATTTTACATTAGAATCCACGTGAGCCATATGCTAATGCAACCATGTAAGTCATACAATATAGAGGAGGGAGATTGGTTGATTTTATATGCTACCTGAGAATTTAGCAAAATGTGGAGTATATTCATTACTATACTTTAAATACTTTTTATGTTTCCAATTCCTATATCCATTAACAATGACTTCATAAAAGAAGTTTTTTTGTTGTGAATCTTTTAATATTCTCTTGTGATCCTCATTCATTGCTAAACTCTTGAAGACGGGTATTTCAATGGTTTTTTTCTTTCATTTTTTAAAGGAAAATAACGATTTTCTATTAGTCGTTCTTTATTTCAATTTATAATTTTTGTTTCCTGAAATATAAAGATTATTCTTCGTCTAGACATTATTATATATATATATATACACAAAGATATTTGATAAAGCAGTTTTAGAACGCTTAGAAATTAGAATGTCTAGAGAGCTTTTCTACTTTTCTTCATAAATGCATGGATATTAACAAATGGAGTGCGCTTTAGTTTTGATTTATGACTCAAATTTAGAAAACATTATAACAGAATTAATTTGCAATTAATTTTTTCATTATGGTAAAAACTAAAAGAGGCCCAGATCAATTCCATCAAATATCTCCCGTGAAAGAGATATAATTATCAACATAGAGAAACAATAATAATACTTTTAAAACGACATCAACGTGGAAATGAGAAACACACCAATAAACGACATCGTGGTATAATAACGACTTCATTAGTCTAAACGACATAAACATAAAAGTACATATATAAAGTTATGGAAACGACAATAATATGAAAACAATACTGAGGGAAAACGAGAACAATACCATGCCATTAGCGTAATAACGACAAGATCCCAGAAGTTGGTGTAAACATTTAAGACGACAGAAAAATTGACGACATCAATA
This sequence comes from Trema orientale, assembly GCA_002914845.1. Classification (NCBI taxonomy): domain Eukaryota; kingdom Viridiplantae; phylum Streptophyta; class Magnoliopsida; order Rosales; family Cannabaceae; genus Trema; species Trema orientale. The sequence goes on from JXTC01000034.1 coordinate 75,658, forward strand.
TAAAACTACAGTGAAATTGAAAACCACAGCAACATTAAAACGATACTGGCGACAAACATTTAAAATGACTTAAAACACAAACGAAGTAAACCTCAAGTCCTCAAAGGACGAGAACGAATACTAAAAGGACCAAAAAGGACAATAAACATATAAAAGGACAAAAAAACTAAAAAACGACACCAACCCTGAAAAACGACATCAACTAAATCATTGGCCTATGAAGAGGTGGCAGCGTTGTCTTGGTCCCTAAAATACGGTTGAAAAGCGGTTCTTTATTTTTCAAAAATGCATTCTTTCATTTAAAGTAACCAGGGGGAAAATTTTTCATTTAAATTTACTAAAAAAAAAATCTGAGAAGTCTAAAAACCTGAAGTTCATACATTATATTGCATAATAGCACATGCTGCACATCAGAACAAAAATGTCACTTAGATTCTTGGAGTACCGAGACATATCAGCTAAGAAAAAAATTACACCAAAAGCAAAATAAAAGGGTAGAAATGTCGTTGAAATCTTTTGCTCATAGTTCCGCTGAAACTACAACTCTAATTTAGAAATTAGCTTCAAAGAGTAGTTTACCGGCCCGCATAATCAGCCACACGATAAATCCAAACTTTGAGCACAATAATCTTAGTGCTAATCAGCTCAAAGACACAAACGTCTCCTTCTTGCAAATCATTGTTCCTTAAAAATCCACACCACCCTTTGTCTAGTCTCTTAGAATTATGTGATCTCGGATAACAATTGCTGCTAACAATGCACTGCTCTCCAATAGGAGCCTCAAGTGTTATGAGTTCAGAACTGCTCTGCAAGTACTTCCTCGCGAAATCCGCAGGCACATACTGCTCAAGGAAGAACCAAATTACAAACAAAGCAAATTTAAGATAATGAATTCAGTGTGTCAATGGAAACAAGTGATGAAAATCGAAGTGCATAACTACCAATGAGCTCACCACATAGGTTTTATTATGTGGCTTTATGACAATCATGAAAGACGGATTGTTTAGCTTGTTCATTGTTGCGGCTCGGATGGCCTTCAGCCTTCTTCTCCTCATGTGGCTTCACAAATCTTCTTTTCTTGGAATGACGTGAACTTTTGGAACAAAGTAACCTTCTCCATCTGCATGTTTCACCGAAATATTGCTTCGGCCTATAGTCTCATTCATTTTCTGTTTACCTTTGTTTAGTTCATCGACTTTGTCCATTTCAGATACGTTTGACTGATCTAATTCATACCTTTGGCTCCTATTTTTCTCACACGAATTCCCCGATGCAGGGGAACCAAATGAAGGCCTTCCAATATTCCTCTTGGAGAAACAATTACGAGTATTTCTAGAAGAACCAATGTTAGAAATGAAAGGCTTGGCGTCAAAAATTTCATCACTCTCATCACTGTCTTCTTCATCACTGCTTTCATCTACAGATGGGTATTCAATCTGATAACCAGAAACATTATTAAATATCATAACATGAAACTTAAGAGTTCCCTTCATATCTAAATACTAAAGCGTAGCCAAAATCAATGGAGTAATGATCCACGAATACATGCCAACCATCAAGAAACCAGATCATGTTATCCTTGTGAGATTTCTTGACTCCGACTCGCCAAGTGCAACCATTAGGAACCGTAAGAGTAGCAAGTGTTGACAATTCCTCACCAAACTCGATCGAAAACTCCTCAGGGAGCAACTGAAATTTTCCATATTAAGTTGTAAAAAGAGTACTTGGTTAAAAAGTCACAAGCAAAAATGCAGTATATACACATTGGCAAACAACTAATGACAATATATGTACACAGATATTCTTCGGAGATATACATAGCTAGGTGACAATAGTACACTGACATATCTCTTCTCCACCGAAAAACATAAGAGTCCTGAAAGTAACATGCGGTATATATGACTTTTCAAGGAACAAAGAAGTGAAGAAGCAAACGTCTTTTACCAGTTTTTGGTCAAGAATGGTGGACCGAAGCATTAGCTTGAAGAATTGCGGAGGTGATATTCTTGTCGGTCGGAGAAGAGTGCCCCTAGAGGGCCCTACTCTTCTCTGGAGATTCCTTCGTGTAGGTGGCATGAGAAACCAGGATGGCTTAGTGAGTCATTATTGGAGAAGTTGCATGGACTAGGGAAGCAGAGGAAAGCAGAGGCCTCTGTTTTTATAAGGAAATGAAATTGAACGCCGTCCTTGAGACTTTGTTACATCATTGGAAAAGGACAATTCAACGTCCTTACCTATTCTAAATTAATTAATATTGAATCATTAACGGAGCCTTAAAACAAAAACGTTGCAATCACGTTATTTTTCGCAACAAATACCAAGAGTTACTTTCAAATTTAAAGATTTGTATCTTACATCTGTTTTGCTCGGAAAGCTGAAAAGATACTTGTTAAACAAGGATTAACGAATGATAACCGATAAAAGAATGAAAACAAGAACACACAAATTTAAGTGGAAAACTTTAATCGAGAAAAACTATTAGTAGATGATAAAATTTCATTATGTCAATAATAAAGTACAAAAAGTAGAACATTATGCGACCAAGTCGAAATATATAAAATCCAAAACTCTAAAATATATGTGTACAGATGAAAACTATACAATCCGTCTGCTTCCATTACATATCTCGAAAAAATTCTCCTATTTACATAAAAAACCACATATGTTGCGCCGCGAAGCTTTCAAGCTGGGGTAAATAAAATTCGGGTCAAGAACTCTAACAATACTTTAGTTTGTTATAGTAATCTCAATAAATGGACTTAATCTATATATATATATTCCTTTTCTTTTCCGTTTCCAATTGCTACAGCTTTTGTCAAGATTGTTTGGTTTATGGCCAGTGCCCATCCCAACACTTTGATAAGGACTTGATTTTCTATACTAAGCAAGCAGCATACTTACTGTTGACATTACATTCCAAACTGCCAAAAAGAGTAATAATATTGTGCATATACACGCTTTAAGGGAAGCATCCAATAATTACAATTACTCTAAGAAAGAAAATACATTTTGGTTAAAAGATGGTTGTGATGAGGTTAGGCGTTCTCACAATTATCAGGACTTTTACCTGATGATTCAACATATCTTTGTTTGGAATCGTTTATTGATTCATCTTGTCCAGTGCCTCTATTTGAGGAGGCTATTTCAGAGTGTCTTCTCTTGGATCGGCCTTGGCTTTTTGATTCTTCTTGCTTCTCATCAACAAAGGAAAGAAACGTTTGAAGTCGGCCGGATTGCAAGCTTCTACCCGTACTCTGTAGTTCCTCAGCATTACGTCTAGTGAACTGGCGTATCATCTGAAAGAAATATATAAAGAGAGCCAGCAAGCAAGCTAAACCGCATATGAGAAACAGACCCCAAAAACTTTTGAGTTGTAGACGGTCCACTTCGAATTTTGTGCCCTGCGAAGTGCAGGCACTTCTCGTGAGCCACTTGTCATGGATCCTCTGGAGATCCCCGTTCTCCGACAGTTTCAAAAGGGCTGTCGACATGTCAATCGCCAAGGGCGAGTCCCGTTGAAAGGCCTGAGTTGAAAAGGAAGGGTGTTAGGCCATATCAGGTGCCAACTACCATCCACAAGTTTAAGAGACAGATACAAAATATGATCATGATCATAATCTAGTAAGAAGTATATCCGAAATATGATCACGCCAACTGAAAAGGAAAAACACTAACCATATCAAGTGCCAGCTGCTACCACTTAGCAAAGGATATGCAAAAGTATGATCATGATCTACTAAGAATAATTTGAAGCATATGATCATAATCTACCAAGAAGAAAATACAGAATATGATCATGCCCGAGTTGAAAAGGAAGAACACCAACTGTGTCTAGTGTTAAATACTATCCACTTGGTACATAAGAATGTAAAATGCATGACCATGGTCGTGATCTACAAAGAGAATTATGCAAATATGATCATGATCATGATGATGTTATACTTACAAATCCCCAGCCAGCCTTGGTGAATTCTTGACCCACAATGCTGAATTCACAATGGGTTGAGAGGAAGACCTCCATGTATGCACGCTCATCAATAACAGCGGCAACACCACCTCCACTGGGACCATCTTGCAAGGCTCTGGCATAATCCTCTTGATCGTTGAGAGCAACAAGTCTTGACTCGTGAATGTTGAGTTCGTCAATCAAATAATTCCGAGCAAAGGAACCTTGCTGATACCCAATCGGATCATTGCTTGCAACTAAGGATTCAATGCCTTTAATGGGAGAAGCTAGCTGCTGCACTGTGAGGATTGAGGTCAAACTCGCTGTGTAGCTCGAATTTATTATCAGAACAACAAACAACCATATGATTAGCACCATGCGCCCGAGAGTGCTCACTGTATTTTCTCCTACACAATCACAAGTATGCAACTTCATAAGCACTATTTATTTTTTTCAACTAAAGCTTGCTTTCTCCTATGGATGTTAAGGGGGGAAAGAAGTGTCAATTCTCACTTACTATGTGAAAAGAACAAAGTTGAAAAGCTGAACCTGCAGAAGGAACGAAACAATAATCAATCATCTGCTCCAATATGTATCTTATTAGATTGACAGAGATAACAGAAAGGACTTCAAACCACAGCATTTGTGATATGAAGGGATGATTTTGCTCTGATCAAACGTCAATGTTGACACTGCACCGTTCAAAAAAGTATGAAGCCTATAGTGTTCAACATAAAGTACCAACAATCTGAAATATCTTACCAAAGAATGGTGACAAATTGTTTTCTGGGAGGGCCCCGGAAATCATCATTCATCCTGTGCTCCAAAATCCAAACAACCGCACCAATAATGAGGAAAAAAACAGCTGTAATGAACCACATCTCTCGAGTGAATGGCTTCAGAAAAGCCCAGGCATTAGAATTCATTTTCCTGACAGGTGCTACAACTACTAATCCAGATTCAATATAGGGCTGCGTGAAATCAGCCATCCTTGTTCGATTAGTGATTATCGCAATGTCGCCTATTGCTGCATCATATACCTATATGCAGAAACCACATAAGTATAAAACATTCTTCTTCCATAGCTAAACTTGTTTAGAATATTACACAGAAAATACTCACTCCTGTGGTGATCATTCGCACAAGATCAGTGGGACTCGGGTTCGTACGACCATCTCCAAAAGGCACTAATTTATAGGGGACGGCATATGGCAACAAATTGAGTGCAGCAGTGAAGACATCAATGCAGTAGCCAGTAAACGTATCAGTGCCTGGTACTCGAGACTCAAATTCTCGATAGCTCACTCTATTTGGGACTCCAATTAACAAATGTCTTCCATTGTTTGGAAAAACCCACCCTCTAGGCTTCTGTGAAGTTTGTCCGGGCCAAATGGGATCATAGAGTCTTTGGTTTGAACTGGAACGATTTGGTGGCTTTGTGTAAAGTGTTTCTGGAGGCAAAACCGATAGACCAGAATAATTGGTCCAATAACCAATCCTCCTTGATCCAGTGCCTAGAACATTAATGATATCAAATGCAGGACGAATGAGGTTCCTCTCTTGAGTAAATGCAAACGGGCCGGTCAGGCCTGTCATGTTTACCTTTAAAATGTTGTCAAGTAACAAGTTGCCTTCATCAAAGATGCTCATAGCATCAAGGTTTAAATCGCCACTCTGGTGCTCATTTAACCTTGAGTCATTTGTGAATGTGATCTTTCCCCCTTTTTTGAAAAATGCATCAAGTGCACGAGCAAGCAGCCAGACAGTGTCATAGGCATAAAGACCATAAGTGTTCAACCCAAGACGGTCCTTAACCGGCTTTGTACTGGTCAAGTTACTCCACCTAGAAAAGAATTTCTGCTTCTGTTCCAAATCTGGTGTGTACATACGCAATGTAAGAGTTCCATCTATGTAGTCCATGGCACCTGAAGCGAAAGGAGGATGGGAATCTAATATGTTGGCGAGCCAATTAGTAGCAATCCAAACATACCCAGTTCCCATCATACCAAGATACTTGGCTGCATCAAAAACTTGCAAACCCCAAGCAGTGTAAACATGAAGCACAATAATGCGAGACTCGGTTAAAGCCACCTTGACCAATAAATCTGTGATGTCATCCCTGCTTGGGAAGTCCTTAAGAGGTGCTTTGAATGAGATCTTACAACGTTTCTGAGCTAGTTCATCCCCTAATGCAGTAATCCCATTTCTCCCATGCTCATCATCAACATAGATTGCTATCACCTCCCTCCATCCATAGTACTCAACCATATCTGCTATGGCAGCCATCTGAAACAGATCATTCTGTGTAGTTCTTACAAAGTACGGGAACTGAAGTGGAGAAAGTGTGGGATCCGATACCGAAAATGATAACATTGGAGTATGGAGTTCACTTGCAATATGAGATATTACATGAGCTATTTCAGCACCTTGGGGGCCAATTATAGCCACTGTATCTGTCTCCATGAACTTTAAGGCTGGAAGTAAAAAATCATCAATCCATCAGTCATTCAATCACAATAAACATCCATGAGAAGAAGCAAAGAAACAATACATACCCTCAAGAATGCCTAGAAATCCACTGTAATTGGTATCCTGCATCGTAACATTCAGTTGAGCTCCACCAAGAACAGTTGGATCGGAGTTCACATCGTCAACCGCGGCTTCTATTGCCACTCTGGCAACTTTACTAATAACAGACTCGAAAGATAAGATAGCCCCAACATGTATGACACTTGGTATGCTAGTGTTGGAGACATTGTTGGTAACCCCATTTGAGGCCAACCCGTTGTACAGAACACTCAGCACCACCAGGTGCCAAACTGAGAGTATACTCATATTAAATTGCCTAGCCACAAAAGAGCCCCCTAATTCTCAGCTTCTTGTGCAAAAAGCTAAAGACTTCCAGAAAAGGAGAGAAATTTGGAAACTCCTAATTCAATAAATACTAACAAGTCCATATCTGAAACACCTGAAATATGCAGATCATAACATACCGGTCAAGTTTGGTACAAACAAGAAGACCAGTGGCATATAGTAATTGCAGAATACAGTAATCATTAACCAAGCCAATAATGATAAGCATGATAGAACTTAATGAGAAGACAATTCTGCTAAATTACCAGAACCAGACAAAACCCATTTTAGCAAATATCTGAGCCACCACTAACTCAAAAAAAGCAGCACGTTTAAGAGCAAGGTTAATACTTTTAGGGGAAAACTTACACTGTGTGAACTGAAGTAATCAAAAGATGAATAGCAGCAGAGAAAAAATGTGTCTCCAAATGACCAAAAGTTGACAGCTTTAATCTAAGTTCAACGGCACAAAAGGAAACTGAAAAGAAGAAGTTGGAAAATTTTTCAATAAATAGACTGGTTTCAAAGAAGCGTTATTAACAGGCTAACAGCCATCACTAGGGTCCCCCCCAAAAAAAAAAAAATACAGAATAGAACATACTAACAGTACTTGCAATTGGGTCTTTCATGAAAATTAAGGAAGCTTAAAAAGGACCAATGAAAATGTTTAGCAATGAAGCAATGAAGTCAACAAATTTCCTAAGTTTGTTGCCCTCCCATAACATAATTGTTTTATCCGATTAAAATTTATTAGATACGTTTTTTATGATAAAAGATGAAAAAAAAAAAACCATTAAATAATAAGTTCTAATTTTTATTTATTTTTTTTCTAATTATCTAAATTTTAGTACTGTTAGATTATAATCTAATAACTTAAAAAGAAGGGTTTGTATCACTCAGGTCCCCAACCTTTCTCCCAAGTATTAATTAGGTCCCCAACCTTTTTTTTGTAGTTTTTAGATCCTCAACTTTTCATATTCGTATCACTTTAGTCTTTTTTCAATTTTTCAGTCCAATTCAACTGTTATCTAACAATTTTTGTATCACTTGGGTCCTCAATCTTTACACAATGTATCACTTAGATTTAATTGTTATTATTAACAATATTGTATGATTTAATTGTTCATTCTAATTGATACATTGTGTAAAGATTGAGGACCCAAGTGATACAAAAACTGTTAGATAACAGCTGAATTGGACTGAAAAATTGAAAAAGGACTAAAGTGATACGAATATGAAAGGTTGAGGATCTAAAAACTAAAAAAAAAAAATTGGGGACCTAATTAATAGGTGAGGGAAAGGTTGGGGACCCCAAGTGATAGAAACCCTAAAAAGAATGACTTATTAAATTAGAACCTATATATACCGTGGAGAGAATACTTTACAACTTGGGGATACATGTCACTAAGTTCGTACAAATAAAGCTGTAAGTGGATACAAAAAAGCAGAGAAAAGACATCATTAGATATAGTGAAAGGAAGTGCCATGAATTGGAAAAAATTAAGACAGTGGATACACATTGATTAGCAAATTTACTTATTTACTTGTTTATTCTGTTTTTGTGTGTGTAATAATTAGCACAAATTGTTGGTGCACATACATATATACCTCATGACAGGCCTTAACAAAAGGCGCACATGAAGATTCCCACATAATGATTTAAATAGAGTGTCCACAGTCCACTACAAGTTATTCGTTTTTGAGTTGCCATAATTGTTGGTCCTCAGCCTCGGGCACGTGTGTGGATCGATATTTTTTTTGGACTTCTTTGATCTTTGTTATTATTTTTATTATTAATATTTTTCTGGACAGAATATAGTGTAGATTATATCGGATCTATCTATCAAAACTACTGTTACATTCACATCATTGTTAAAATTAGAGTAATCAATTTATCATAACACTGCTGACATTGAAGAGAATTACATGTACACCCCTTATGTTAGTCAAATTTGTCAAATTCAATTGTTGAGTTAAATTTTTGTACTTAATTACGAAAATACCCTTAACCGGGTAAGAAAATAACTTTCATATGAAATTAATCAGCAAATAAGGACAAATATCTATCCAGTTGATCTACCTTAAAGTGTATTTCTCACCATACAACGTCAACTATACCCAAATTCCTCCCAACAACACCAAATTCCCTAATCAAGGTACTTCAAAAAAAAAAAGAAAAAAAAAAACTCGACACGTTTGGTACAAGATTCGAATCCTATTCTTCAAATCCAGAAACAACATTTACATAGAAAGTTGGAAAGATAAATGTTTTATCCTTTCAATTTTCTACATAAAAACTGTTTATGAATTTGAAAGATAGAGTTCGAATCCTATACCAAACGCGTTCTCAGAATTCCTCAATCCAACACTTGCCCACCTTCTATTTTCTACCGTTTAGAGTTTTTTTTTCCCTCTCTATCTTACTGGTCAAAATACTGCAAAAGCAAATAAACGAGAGACACCATAAAAGAATCTTGAAAAAACATAAGAACAATAAGTAAGCTAAAGTGATGAATTTGAAACACGAGAACATAAATATATATATATATACAGAGAGAGAGAGAGAGAGAGAGACTCAAACATGGGAAATATCTTATAATTTATAAAGCACATTTGAAAATGCAAATTGACTTACCGATATATCATGCGAGCATGAGCAGCCATTGGACTTTGGGAGCAGAGAGAGCGAGAGAGAGAGAGAGAGAGAAAAGAGAGTAGAGTTGCCGGCTCAAATTAATTCTGAACTCACCATTCCATTCCATTATAGCGAATGGTGTCCTTTTCTCTTGTTTAATAGTGACATTTTATAACCACCCCATCTATCTAGTCTCCACTTATGTTCTCTCATTCTTTAAATTAAATCTCAGGTAGGAGTAAATCAATTGCAAGTTGACCTCTTTTCTTATTATTTCATGATAAACAATCATGTTTTTCTATTCACTCATTTTTTTTTTCCGAAAGACACTCCTCATTTTTCACACCCACACATTTCAAACATTTCTCTTTTGCAGTTTTGTTCTTTTCTTTTTGGGTCCAACTGTCCCGACTGGTGTCTTGTCTGTTTATTGAACTCGGGATTTGGCCTTAAATAATTTTTTGCCCCACATGCCCGAGTTGTGGGAAATGGACCAAGCCATGAGTAATTTGGACCAAAATGAATTTCTCTTTTTATATGGAAATGGACTTGGTTAGGAGTAACTAATATCAATATATAAAAAATTAACTTTTTCTAGAAAAACAATGCTATGAAGATCATTAACCAAGTCGTGTGTCTTGGGCATCACATGATATCCTATAGTATTATTCTATACATAAGTTTGTGATAGGTAGTCATTATATTTGAGAATGTTGATTAGTCCTACGAAAAGTCTAATTTACGAGTTGTAATGCTTAAAATCATTATAGCCTAAATTACTCCTAATCATATCCATTTTTTTTATTACTAGTTAAAAATTTTGTGGATATAAACAAGGGGATGGCTACGGTAAGGGCGTCCCTACTTAGGGTCATGCCTTAATTATCATTGGATGGGAATCTGTGGGGAATAACGGGAATCTGTGGAGAATCTATTTATATACAGATTCCCATCCAACGGTAAATAGACAGGAACCTACGTAGGGACGCCCCTACTGTAGACGCGCCCAACTATAAACAATATGAAAGTTAGTTACTAAAAATTGATTTTGAGTGCTTAAAAAAATTATTGATTTTTTGACCAAGCCCTCTTAGTGGGCCCCTCTTCCCCCACCAAAAAGCCCATTTGACTTTCGAATTGGACCCAGGCCTAATTTCCTTTTGGGCCTATTTTGGTTTAGAGGCCGGGATGAAGAGCCAACGCTGTCTTGTAAATTGGGAACTTGACATGAGTAGTGCTATTTTAGCATAAAATGACTTATTTAGTTGCAATTTTCAAAATAATATTTCTAATGCTCCCTACGAAATAAAAAATCCAAAACATCCTTGGATTGGACTTTTTTGAATTACTCTTGTCAAAGCTTTCAAGTTACTTCTTCTTTTTTTTGCATCCTTTTTTTTATTTTTTTAAATTATAAGTCTAAAACTCATAAAGGAGAAGTGGAAGAAAAATCATTGAACACATATATTCTCCTTCATTTCAGATCGAATAACTACACCTCCTCTCATCCCTATTTCACAGAGGAATATTATCAAAATCTACTTCAATTAAATATACACCCACTCCCCAAATGCACTCTTGTTTTTTTCCTCTCTCTCTCTCTTTAGAACTATCTTAGTAGATCTTGTTCAGCCCCTTCATAAATCTCGAAAATTCAGAGAAAAAGGCAATGAATCTTAATCTTAAGTAATACATCGTCAACTCAACTCTTGTTCTAGCTCTCCATCGATCATTGGTCTATGTTTTTTTTAATAATTATTTTTTAAAAAAATTATTTTTGGAGGGTTTAAGCTTAAAATATGAGATGGGTCATATTTATTTGGTCTTAGATTTTATTTTCCTTTCTAGGATTTTAAATTTTCAAATACCCTTTGTTTGGTTAGAAAGAAAATTCAAAGAAATAGAAAGTTTGACCCATAGAATCGAATTTGTTTGTTGATTATTATGGTTAAAGATGGAAATTTTTCTAGATCTGAAAAAATCTTGTTCAAAAATCGTCACAATTTTTGTGACTCTGAGTCATAAATTGTGACTTAATGTTAAGACTATTAGTGACAATGTATCACAATTGGCTGTTGTCAATTTTTCATTTTACTGTATTTTTAGATAACTAAAAGTTTTTGAGTCAAAAATCCATGCCTTATGATTACCCAAAATATTTCCACTCATCCAAAAATTTCGTAAAATGCACAAGATAATAGCCAGTTATAATACGTTGTCACTAATAGTACGACCTAGGGTCACAATATATGACATAGTATCACAAAAATCGTGACTATTATCGAACGAAATTTTTCTAGATCTGGAAAAAACTTGTTTGTAAATACAATAAATAACATATTACTTAATTTAAGTTTATACAAATATTACCCAGTCAATCACAATCTCATTTTGCATCTAAATTTTTTGTCATACATGTATTAATATACAAATTATTTTTAATGCCCTCAGCCTCGAAATTCTTCTTATTCAACCTTAGTGATGTCGATGGGTAGAATGAAAGTTAAATCCGATCTAAACCTTGAAATCTAGTTGGATTCGTTTATAAGTTATTTCTATGGGATGTTGGTGTATGAAATTACAATTTAGATGCATTTTTTAAGGTGATTTTTTTTTTTTTTTAGTTTTTGAGAGGATTTCATGAATTTTTTGGCAGCCACTCATGTTTCATGTATCTCATATATAACTAATAAAGAAAATGACATAGTTTTTCTTATAAAATTATATTTGTGTAAGATAAATGTTCCTTTTATAAAGTTGGCACAAATTTTGTGACTGAGAGTCACAAATCACTGTATCATGTAAATATTGTACATATCATAATAACAGAGATTTCATAATATTCGTAATGATGTAAAATACACTGTGATCATGAGTCACAAAATTGTGACCACGAGCTGTACATTTGGGAGGGAAAAAAAATAAGAGAAAATAGGGAAAAAGAGAGAAATACTTGACTAAAAAGCATAAAATAACAGAAGAGAAATTTCGGAATGAGTATTTTTTCTCTCCCCAAAAGTAACTAAAAAAGTTATTATTTTAAACTATAAATGTCCTTTTGAAAAAATAAAATAAAAAAAGTCAATTGGGCCCAAATTTAAACTATCGATTTCAATTTTTTTAAATTAGGTTCACTTTCGAATTCGGCCTAATTTACTTTTGGGCCTATTTTCGGTTATTGGCCCGGGATACAGAGCCTGGCTCGGCCTTGTAATCATTGATCCCAAAATTATCGCTGCTGAAGAAAAAAAGGAAAAAAAAAAAGCCGAAATATTTTGTCCACAGCCGGATATAATATTTCCAAATAAATCAATAAACAGAAGAATTTTACATAATGGCTAAAATTCCTAACAGACAAGGAAACTAAAGATTCCATATAAATCCGATATGAATACAATTAAACATATAAAATCGAGTAAGTATCTCAATTATTTCTCCAAGAAATCTTTGTTTCCCTAATTTGATGGGATTTTGTGGACTTTCCTGTTTCTCTCTCAAGGTGGGAGTGATCACCAGAAAATTTTGGCGATCGAGGTGACAAGCTTTCAAAGCCCAAACAAACATACAGTATTCTCAAATCATTTTATTTATTCTCAAATCTTTTTTTTTTAAAAGAAAAATATTTGTTATTTCAATCAACCAAACAGAGCAAAAAGTAAAAACCTTAGAAAAAAAAAATAGTGATAACTCCATCATATGAGCATAAAAAACATTTGCATTTTCTTGTTATTAGGATGGCCACTTAACTAAAAGAACTAGTACTAAAGAAGAGAAGAAACATTGGAATAATATTATTATGAGTTCGATTAAAATAATAAAGCCAGTATAAATGTATTAATTAATCCCAATAAACAAACTAATAACAACTTTAAGAGTTAATTAATATCAGAATTATTAGATGAAAACAAATAGCAAACAAATACCAAAAGAAATACAGGGATGCCAATTCCAGCCAAGGCAAAAGCCCGTGACGAGTCCCATGATCCACCCGCTATGCAAGGCCAGCTCAATAAATTTTGAGGCCTAAGGCGAACATTTAGAACAAGATATTCTGAAATTAAATTATATTTATGAGAAATTTTTAGACGCATTTCTTTAAAAAAAATTTATTATTATTTCTGAAGATAGAAGACAACTTCTTTTAGATATATTGGTTGAGTAATAAAATATACAAATTATGATGTATTTTGACTTGATTAAATATATTAATAGCCAATTTGGTAGGAAAATTAACTTAACAACTGAAAGAATGGACGTTGAATAAGAAATTAATAATATTAAAAAGTTTTGGAAGAAACAAGCTTTATAATGAAATACAATAAAATAAAAATAAAAACTTGTTCCAATTTTAGAAAAAAAGCAAGATGCCTACTATTTTTTTTTTTTACAATAAATAAAAAATTCATGAATTTTAAAAAAATACATTGATTTATTGAATCGAGATTAAAATTTTTGTAGTCTATTGAAACTACTATGTATTATTTATATATTTTAAGCCTATGCATAGATATTAAGAACTTTTGAATGTATGAAATCCTTAAAAGAAATTAGTAATTTAGGGCCTTAACTCGAGATGAGGCCTAAAACAATTGCCTTAATGGCCTTACCCTCGAGCCACCCCTACCGCTACGCATTCATGGCATTCATGCAATTTAAAACCAAGTTTCTCCGGTGGCATTATAAGAAAAATGTATCTTGAGATCCTTACAAACCACAAATATAGGAATTTCTTGCATGGATAATGTCTTACCTTTGAACTTAACCTTAGCTTTCGAGTCAGATTGTAGTACCGAAACGCTTGCTTCTCTCGCATAATTATACTCGTCCACTGGCATTGTAATGTTCTCCAAACTTATCCGGACCATCGTTTTCTCCTTTCCGGCTTGCTCGAAAGGCCGGAGATCAGCACCGTCGAAGACTAGTGAGGTGTTATTCTCTTTTTTTTCCATGGACAGCATAGGCTTTTATTTTACTGTAAGCCATGCCCTCGTTCTCCTTGTTCCTGACCAACAAGTCCAAGTCCAAGTCCAAGTTGACCCCTCTTACGTGATCATGATCGCCGGTGTACACCTTCACAAAGGCCAAAGAGACCGAGAAAGAAGGCAGTTTAGGGGCCTCGATTGGGTAGTTTTGTCACAATCCAAAACCCGGACTAGTGGCAGAAGGGGGATTTCACAAAGATGGGAAATTCCTTAATTTATTTGAAAAATGTCTAAAAGTTTTAGTTTTTGTAAACAGTCCATTAGAATAAAATATTTAGAATTTCATTCCGTGAACCTCTCCCACAGTTCGTATACACCATTAAACATAGACCGAATAATAATTAGAAAACGTAAAATCAAATATAAGTCCAAGCATCATCATCAGCCACAATAATAAGTTAAATCCCAGAATGGCATACATAAGTCCACAGACAAATTAGAAAGTAGAAATCTTGGTTTAATGCTAATACAAAACTCCAAATAGTCCAAACACCACAATAGTAGACTTCTAGCATTACCAGGAATTGAACTACTGTCAAGATGGCCTCTTCCTCCTCTTGATTACTAAGATCACACTAGACACCACCTGAGAAAGGGAGGAAGGGGGGGTGAGTATACAATGCTCAGTAGGAAAACAATTACTTCGATTGAAAATATTTTAGTGATAGAAAATTCCTGCATAGTTAGTTCAAATCCAAAACATACACACCCATATATATAATCCAAACCGGAAAACCCATATATATAAAATAGTGTAATCAAAAACATCAATCCATCTGCACATGACACAAATTAACCCATACCCACGAGCTCACATCCTCTCATCTGTAGAAAACCAGGATGATGGCATTAAGTGTATCTAATAGCTTGCCTGACACCTAAGCCCATACCCGGAGAGGATACCCATGTGTCGCCTACTAAACCTGAAGGAGCAACCGTATTGCCTACGCCTACTAATGGGGAGGTAATCAAAAGTAATAAACTCCGCGCAGATTTACAGACTCTGTACCGACGGTGGGGTACACAGCGCTATACTGTAAACCCACGATGCTAACATGGTGCTCATGTATGATCTTATGACACGTGCAATTCCGAACTGAAGTGTGAAAATAATCATGCTCGGGTTTTTCAATAAAATCAACACACTAGGTTTTATAAAAAAAACGGGCAGTATAATGGCCCTATTTGTAATATACCCAAAATAACTTGTACTTAGAAAATTCCCAGAGTAATATAGTATATACATCACACAATCAATTTCCATCACAGATATTTAAATTGTCTAAATATCACATTTGTTCACATATGTTGCAGAAAATAAGTTTTATTCGAAAACGATATAAAATAGAGGTAATTGATTCCCTACTTTGACTGAAACAGCGATACCACGTTATAGAGTCCTCGAGGTGTCGTTGACGATCGTCCGGAGGGTCGGGAACCAATTCTGAGCCCTCGATCGTCCTCTTGCGAAAAGTCAACTTATCACCGGAGCTTCAATTCCACGAACGGACCTCTTCGTTGAATTCCTAGCATCCAAAATAGTAGGTTAGACACCCAAATCATCCAATTCGGGCCCGGGCCCACACGGGACTGGTGGCACGCAAAACGTGGCAAAATCTTGACCGTCCGATCGCGATTTTCGTGCCGATCACCAAATAACACAATATATATATATATCAAACTTCTCCATTTTCTGAGTATATTCCAAAAATGAGGTCCAAAAACACAATCCAACGGCTAGATCGAAAACTAAAACTCAAAAACTCAAAATACCCAAAAATGACAACTTTTGATCTGGACACTATGGGGTTGAGATATATATACCTTGACGACCCTTGCGATGATACGAATCCAATGGGACCAGTTTGGAGTCAAATGGTGGCTGGAATATTTGCCGGTGACGAAAAAATCGAAACGGCTTCAATAGAGCTTTTCCGGCGAACGGTTGATCGGCAAGAGATGGTGGCAGCCGGGGGACATCCCTGGCGGCACGGCGAGTCGACGCCGGCGGGTCTGCTGGCCAAATGAGGCCTGAGGCAGTGGCGTGGCTCCTTGTCCCCTTCGACTGTGGGTGATCCGAGAGAGAAAAGGGGGGGAGGGAGAGAGATCTGGGGGAAGGGGACGTGATGGAGAGAGAGAGATAGTTTTTACAAGTTTAGTACAACCATATAATACAAAGGCAAAAACACTTTGAGAATCACTAGCGTGACCACAGCACAATAACAAGTTCTACCACTACTTTTTCTAGGGTTTGGATTATGTGTTGATTTTGACTCTGGAGCGTAAAAACCTATAACGATATCGAGAGCAGTGACGGCGGTGGCGGCATTATCGGCAGCGGGTGTATTCAAGGGTAAAGAGGAGTACCGATCATGGGAAGAGGGTAGTGATGGTGGTGGTGGTGGTATGTTAGCGTCATTAGTCTTCTCCATATGTGGACTATTATTGTTAATTTTTGCTAGGTCAATATTCAATATGCATGTGTAGGAGAGCTAAAAAACTTGTTCTCATCGGTATATATATAGGGAACAGTTAAAGACATATCGAGAAAATCGAGGAATGTGGCTCGTGAATGGTATTATTTTGCGTATTATAGGCCGGTCATGCATTGAGACCCATTTTTGATAAATTATACGTCTAATCTAGCATTTTTGGTACTCTGAATTTAGTGGTGTCCTCTATTTCTCAATCTGAGGCTCCGTTAGAAAAATCACTTCTTCAAATGAGCTCATTAGGATCCCGAAATGACCGTTCGAGTACCTAAGTGACCAACAAGAATTTATTACCATCTTGAGGTAGGGGTTCAATTACCTGGTTTTGTACTAGTTTAATTTATAATTACATTATAATTTATTTATGAAAAATTTTGATTTACACGATGATTTAATAAATTGTAAAAACACATTAGTTTATACTTAGATTGGACTGTATGATTTTATATACATATTTTTAAATTGTGATTATGGGGTAATACAACGAAGAGTTGCCCATGATATAATAAATCCCAAAATAATGTCAAGTGAGTTTTCAAAGTATTAATGTTTGCTTATATTTTGCATGGTTATTATATATCATGTTATATGTATATATCATAGGATCACACACTTGAGTTCCATTATTGCATCATGGTAGTTTAGATCGCTAGTGAGTTGTTGCAGTGCTAGGTAAAAGATCTAGACCCCTGCAAAGATTTTGGCTAACACATCTCCGGGTAGTATCATGATGCTGGGTACCTTTGGTAAGGTATATAACAGGGCCATGATGGGAGAATGAGAGCTCATTTATTTACATTTGTTGATGTATGATATGTACAATCATGTGTTGTTGGTTTTAGTTTTGAATATGTGATTATTCTAGATATAATTATTTTATAAACTTAGTTTATAAATGGATTTTAGAAAAATATATTAATCATGCAGATTTGGTAAAAACTATATCCATTTAAAAAATGTAATTGAATTTCTATTGAGCATGTGAATAGTCACTTCCTACTTCTCCTACTTTCATGTGTTTATTTATTTGTGGTAGTTATTCTGATGGTTATACAAACTACATAGATTGTACTTGCATTCCTACTCCTATTTTAATAGTGGGTGTCTATACTCTTTCCTTGTTCAATTATTTAGCCAAGATTAGTAAATTTACGAAGCGGATGCATGAGGATGGTATTGTTATTAATTTAAGTATTTTAAAATACAAGTGATTTTATGTAACCTATTTTGGACTTTGAATTAAAGATTTCAGAAACTCCATTTACCAAATTTTATAATTAATTATTGAGTTTTTAAGTGAATCAATTAGAAATGTTTCTTAAATTTAATGGATATTTTCCTAAGTAATTAAAACTATTAAGAGTTTTAATAATTGTGGAATTTATAATAACTTGAGGACCAAAATGAAATTCTCTTGTATTTGATTTCTCTCGAATTTCGTAAAATTAATATTTAATTATATTTTTACTCAAAATTACAAAATATCACAGCTTTGGATTTCCGATCGTAACAAGTAGACTGATATGTTAATATTCAATACCTTTTGTTGTTGTTGTTGGTGGTGCAATTATAAGGGATTCTACGGGTTTGAATTTAGTGCTAAATCTAATTAATCTGTCAATACTATGTTTATGTTTTTTCTCTGTAGAGGATTGTTTTTGATAGGAAGAGTATAGCTATCGTGCATAGGAGAAATGATTCTTTCTTAATAAAATCCAACCGTTTTTTTCAATATATTTATACATATACTAACATAACCACCTTACAAGTTAAGGTTGGAGGAACTGAAAATGCACTTGGTAACGCATGCGCCCAATAAAAAAAAATGAAAATAGGAATGAAAATGGCCAATCAATATTTGTCGAGTCTTGTCCCATTGCCCCTCAACCTCGCATGCTCTGCTATCAAAATTTGCTGCATAATTTGAAGTTATTATAAACTAAGATCTATCTGATGTAGACATGTAATACAATATGTTAGGAAGGATTCTAATTTAACTAATTTGCATATAAAAATAAACCTAACTCTTCTACTGATTCTGCAATCAACAATCAAAAGTAAACTAGCCATTTGATTAATTTTGAGATCTAAAGTTGCCGTTGTGTGTTGCCTTAATATTTCTAAAAATTCTCACACTACACAATTTTCATTAGAAACTGATATTATACTTCAAAACATTCTTCACTGAAAACTAATCACTTTTAGCGTGTGTGCCCGATTTTATCGTTTTATTCTTGTATAAATTGTCTTCTTCTTTTATTTTTTCCCCTCTCTTGAAGGTTTTTTTATATTATAATTAACTAAAGAAGTACCAAATAAATTTGTGTGATAAGTTATCTATTCAAAAATTGGATATCTTTGGATATCGATCAAACGACTATTATATTTTTGGGTATTATGTATGAGCCCAAATTTTTGGTCCTACTATCCCAATCTCATTAGAAACAATTTAGTAAGCACAGAATTAGGTGTATTTTTTAATATATATACCCATATAGATATATACACGTGTAGTATCTAGTCAAAATTTGAGGTGTAGATACAAGGACTGAGCTATCCCACTTCATTATCAAAGATGCAATTTTATCTCAACTCATATTTACATCATTCCAAGTTAAAGCAATAATGCCGTACATAATGGCTTATTTCTTCTTGCTTTTTCTCCTATCAAAGCACTCGTATGCACAGGAGAAAATATGTGTCTATTAAACCTGTCACAAAACTGGATGAATTTAAACTAGGAAAAAAACGTAGCAAATCCAATACATTGCAAAGAAAGTGCTCAAATTTATAGGTCAATCTGTGCATATGTGACCCGATCAAGATGGCAAACCATGGACTACGTAGAGGACTTCGAAGGTAAGATGAAATTGTGGACCAATCAATCCCAAAAGAACCACTTCCAAGGCCTTGTAATCAAGAACCCAGTTGTTGGACAAAAATGGATTTAGGAGTAAGCCAACAGACCCAAAACCCACGAGAGATTTCATCAAAAAGATTAACACAAAAAAAAAAACCTGACATTTTATCAAACACTAAGCAGGCGTGTAACAAATATTTCCATTCTCTTTGAATTTAAATACAAACCATCGTCCAAAAATAGAGTAAAATAGGAACTTTTTCCATTATCGTCAGAAAATCCATGTCCATAGAAAACAATTAGAGATGCCCAAGAACGCTGCATCTAAAAAAGGGGAAAAAAATATTAAAATGTACTCATTTCAAAGCTTCATCACTATACGCAAAACACCCACTACAAATCAACACTGTATAGATCAATAGTTTCAACAGAATCAAATCTAAATCTGAAGAGTACTAGTAAAAAAAAATGCCAGAAACATTGTGTACTTACCGGACTTCGACTCAAGTAAGACATCGACGGCCATCTTCCCCAAAGTAAGGCAAATGCTCCTCTAATATACTAATTTTTTTCTCAGATTTGAGTTCTATTACTATTTTTCAGTTCGAGTTTCTCTTAGGATGGTTTTTAGTCAGTTTTTTTTTAAGGGAGTTTTTAATCAAATAAAACTTAGAATACTTTACAGGTTTTGAACGAGAAAGTGATGGCTACAGAGTTGGCTAGGTTTGGTCCCAATAAATTAATTATTTAATAACCCTAATTTTGACTCTTATTAAGAGTAGGGTACTTTCTGTGGTTAACGGCCGAGTCTTTGACAGAAGACGTTAAAGTTAAAGTTAAAGACAAACACCGTTCAATAACATTAAGTTTTTTATGCTGAGGTGTCAAATTTTTGTTGGCTGAGACAGGATTTGGGTAACATTAAATTTTTTAAGCTGAGGTGTCAAATTTTTGTTGGCTGAGACAGGATTTGGGACAGCGGACTGAGACAGCTGATCTCAGTCCGTAGATACAATATATTCCTTAAAAACATTGTTACTATGGGACTATGATAGTCGCATGATGGGAAGCTAAAGAGAGAGTAATGGCAAAATTATAGGATACTCGAGCCGAGGGAATAGTTATCCTTTTTTTTTTTTTTTTCAGTTTGGATAATTACAAATAAAAACACTACCAATATGTATAATTGGTGGGGAGCTAGAATTTTTTTGAGAGGAGAAAAAAGTAAGTATTTTTATCTGAACTCGTTTCTTCTTAAATTTTCCTTTTTTTTTTTTTTTTATCTTCCTTTTCTTTTTCCTCTTTATAAATAAGTTTAATTGAATTTAGTTACTTGAAGAGTTAAAAAACAAATATTTTGTTTACACAATCTTTATAGTTATTAAATTTTTTAATATAAAAGGCAAGAATATATGATTAAAACTATAATTATAAAGTGGGGAAAAGGCTTGAATTTTTTAAAAAAAATACAGGAAAAATTATAAAGATAAAATTTTACAAATTCAATAGAGGTAAATAAAGGCATAATTAAATTTTACAAAAAATGTTAAAAAAATCCAACAGTTGAATAATCATTCCATTCATTGTTTCCATTCTTAATTTTTTCAATGTATATTATAATTATAGCAACATATACAATTCCGAGCACTTGAAAAAAAAAAATCGAAAACAAAAGAAAAGGGAAACAACCTCACAAGTTAGGGTTGCGTACGAGTACGAGTGTGTTTGATAATGCAATCATAAACGACCAATGATGAAAAAATTAACACAGGAAAGAAAATCGCCGAAAATATCATCAATCGTCGATGCGTGTCCCATTGTCCGTATACCTCGCATGCGCTGATATCAAAATCCTCTCTTGCTGTTTTCGACGACGTAAACTTTATCTTAACCCCGTCGCACTCGGCCTTTATAGGAATCTCCTGCTTTGACCAAGCATTACCTCTATACCTAATCCGAGCCCTAAACTCAAACTTCACCTTCGAAATCACCCCAGAAACGACACTACCATTGTTGTCGTTTCTCGAAACCCACCTCTCCACCGGCACCGCCATGTTCTGCAGCCTAAGCCACACCGTCTCATGGTCACGACCGCCTTGCTCAAAGGGCTCGGCGCCGCCTGTGACGTCAAAGTTGGACAGCTTTTCATCGCCATGGAAAGCAACCAGACTTATGTTTTTGTATAACATGCCTTTGTTTGCATTATTCTGCACCCAAAACCCTACGTCCAAATCTTCCACCACGCGCTTGTCCGAGACGCTGTGGACGCCTGCGCTGCCCGTTACGGCGGCGATACCCGGCAACGGAGGAATGAGATACGTAGCTACAGACATAGTGAAAAATATAGCGAAAAATATAGATAAGGCGATTATCACCATTGTATTTGACTCAAACCGTGATAAACGCCTCGTTTCGGAATAAGTATTAGTGGCGGCCGAATTAGCCGTCGCCGTCAACTCTGCGGCGGCGGCGGCGGCAGAGCCGCGGGTATTTGAAGGGTAGCCATATAGTTGTGAAACCGGGTGACCGGTGACAGTGCCGGCATTGTCGGTGGCGGCGGGAGTGGAGGGGTTCCTATACTGCGACCACAAGGGGTAACCGGAAACAGGTTGATTGTTGTGACGGGATGGTGTGAAGGCTCTCATGACTACTACGCATATACCTATGAATATAGATACTGATCTGCATAATATATCCTATATATATGTGTTTATATAGGGAGAAGAAGAATAATAAATGAGTCTCCTAGTCCGACTCTACTACTTAAGTATTTTAAGGTTTCGGGTAAAACAAGGATTTCATCTTTGGTTTTCCTTTCTTTTTTTTATTTTTTCTTTTTTTATTTATTTTTATTTTTTTCAGAATGTGTAATATTTGGGATTCCTTGACTTATATATCTTTACTCCAAGCCAATTGGGGCTAGCTCAGTTGGTCCAAGGTTTGAGGGTCGTGTGTGTGTTTGGGAGGGTCAAGGGTTCAAACCTTGGTAGTGTGTGTGTCATTTTCCTTTATTTGTAGTAAGTGGTGGTCATTAGTTAAGCCCAGTTTTTTAAAAAAAATATATATATCTTTACTCCAAATTGACTTTTTTTTTCCTTCTGAAAAAGTATCTTTATTGACGATAATCACTTTGTCTATATTTATTTAATGAGTTAAAAACATATGTAATCCCTGAATACTTATCTCATTTTAATTTTGGTGAGATTTGCATGGAGACCTTGTTTTGAAATTCAAATGTATATATCAAGATATATATACAAACGTAGTGTTTAGTTAAAAAAAAAAAAAAAAAAAAAAAAACAAACCTAGTGTGTGGGACCCCCATTTGGACCTACTACCTACGTCTGTGTTTTGCGGAGTTGGCTGTGGGCTACTTTGCTTTAATGGTCCCTGGACTATCTAACCTCTTACCATCTGGTCCTTGATGTTTTAGTATTTACAAATAGGTTCCTAAATTATCATTCCATTGGCAATTGATAGCAAAATTTTTATTGTTTACAATCACTTCCCTAAATTATCAGCACACTAGCTAGGAAGGCTTCTTTTAAAAACAAAAGTATAATTATGAATAGTTTTAAATCCACTACGTAGAGTTTTAGTCATAAATGACTAGTACTTCACGTACAGTTCATCCTACTGTAGGAGAATGCATTCAAATAAAATTGTCTAGCACAAAGTCAATATCATTCCCTTTAAGTATCTCATACGCCATAAACACTTTCAGATCACAAGTGCAGATAAAAGTTTAGTAAGCAAAGAAGAAATACTAATCCAGAGATAGTAAATGGATTAAAGAAGTGTTGAAAATTTATAACTATCTTATATTTATTTGAAAATTTGTATTTTCTTCTTAATTTGGTACAATCTCCAATAAATATTTTTGTTTGTTAATTTTAGAAAAAAAGTTATTGAAGACCATAGACAAGCAATGCAGCGACACCACCAACACCAGCGAGCAAGCCAATAATAACTCCAATGGGAGGCAAACCACCGCCAATAGCCTTCCCTGTGTTCACATCATAGCGTGCAAACCTCTTTTTGGGTGCTACACATTGAGGGCATACATATCCATCCGGCTGTGAAAAACCAACAATACACAATTTCGTCACTATATATAGTTGTTTATAAGGTCAAGACTCAAGAAATTTGAGTATGATCTAGCTCGCCTTGTTTGACTCCCTAGCTGATCTTCATGCAAAATAAAAACAAAGACGAGTTTGTTACCTGCTCCTCGAAAGGTTTCTGTAATGTGTATATGTATCCACAGTCGAGGCAAATATGCGTAGCTCTAGACTGCAAGACATAAATACGATGGTTGTGATCGGTTTTTTGTAAAATAAGCAAAAGCACATCATTTGAATGAAACGACAACTAAATCACTAGTCACTATTATGCCTTTTGAGCCTCAGTTAGTTTCCTTCCAAAACGGGGAGGAGCTGGGCGCTTTGGTAGTCGTTTTACATCCACATCAGCACCACCTCTGCATCAAAATAATGGATACAACGATCATTTGTCATGCTACAATTTTGTAAATGGTTGAACTAATATCTCTAGTCACTACTTATTCTCATCTCCATCCCTTATAGTGGGTTTTGTGACAATAAACTTTGAACTTAATGACTCTCAATTCACAGATCACATCCAATTATATGAACCCTTTACTATACTACCTTCGATAATTCTATCTCGTTCAAATGAAAATTGTGTTGTTTAAGACTAATGTCTAGTTTATGGCAGAGTCACTCTTTGTACTAAGTTGTATGAAGTTTTTGTTAAGAATAACATGCGGGGGGCATAATTCAAAGGAAAACTAATCAAAAGGAAAGAAAACCTGGTAACAACAAAGTAGACGGAATCCGGCTTCGCTTGAATCGCAGTTTTTGTAAAACCAAGCTTGTCTGCTGGCCATAGTTCATCCCCAAAGAAGCTGCTAGTATACAGAACTTGGTCCCCTGCTTTTAGCCCTGCCTTTGCTGCATTCCCACCTCCATCCACAGCCTAAACCATATAACCTTCCAATAGTCACTTTCTAATCATCATGGAAAATTGTTTGCAAACAACAACTAAGATAATAATGTAACTTGTATAGACTATAGTCACTGAAATTAAGTACCGAAAAAATATATGTACAAATATTAAAATAGGAAAATATAGCTAGATATGCAATTGAAGGACTTACAGTGATGACAACACCACCACCTTGCTTTTGTCCCAAAGTGAGTCCTAATGGCTTGTCGACCTCAACCTCAATGGTCTTGGCGGCCCCAGCAGTTCTAGCAGTGACAATAAGCTCTCTTCTTACGCTGCTCAAACCAACCTTAGTCTCAGCCACAAAAGAATCTGCTACACCCCTTTTGGCCTCTTGAAGTGACAAGCCCTGGAAGCTAGTTTTCTAAAGAGAAAAACAGAATCAAGAAAAAATTTTGGGCCAAAATGGAGACAAGAAGAGAAAAGTAATTAAGTGGCTTTTTGGTATGAGAATATTGAGATTTATATACCTGGCTGTACTGAGATGCAGCCAAGGGCTTTGGAGGAGTTTTAATGGAGTGGTGCCTGTTGAAGGTGGCGGAACATGAAGACGATGAACCTGCAGCAACCACAGCTGACGACATTGTTGTCTAATACTAACTTAATTTGGTTCCTTTTTAATCAGAAAGAGTTAAACTGGGGAAGACAGAAGAGGGACTTCACACACAGTTAAGTGTTAGGTAGTAGTAGTAGTAGTGGCTTTTGAGGTTGTGGACAAGATTGCATTACTAGATAGCCTTTGATTGGTTTCGGAAGGTGGACTCACATAGGCCACGCGACCACTTCGCCCGCCAGCCACAGGTATATTTACTAATATTATTATTTTTTTCTTTTTTTCTCAGTGAACGTTTTATTAGTTATTCTCTTTTTCTTTATTTGAAAGGGTCATTTAACTGAAAAATTAGATCAATTCCACTTATTAGACACAACTAATTATTTGGAAGATCAATTTTTTATTTTTTTAATTTATAACTACTTTTTTAGTTCAAAAACTATGTTTTATATGTTGGTTGCCCCTTTCCCTCAAAAAAAAAAAAAAAATAAATAAAATATGTTGGTTGCCCCCATCTAAGCAATTGGAGTGGAGAAATTTAGAACTTACCTAGGAAAACTCTTTTGAAGGAATATTAGAATATGGTAAAATAGTAAATTTTGTCGATAAAGAAACATGAATTTTAGATATATTTGCTTTGTTTTTAGAAAAATAGTAAATAATAAATGGTGTGTCAAATTTGGGCCACAATCTTTTCACTCCAATGGAAGCGGGTTGGGCCCAAATGATTAAGCTTCTGAAGCCCAATTCATAAATGGTAGGTTGATGGCCTTGAAGCCCAGTTGATGAAAATGCGTCCATGGCCTTAGAAATCCAGTGATTAGTTTACGCTTACTTTTCATTAATTTAATTTATTAATAATTCTTTTTGGGAAAGAAGATTAAGCTTACTAGTTAACACTACCCTAGTTCCTAGTGCATGAATATGGCGCCCGAACTAGATAAATCAACTCCCCTATTATCAAAGCAGATACACTACTTTGTTATTAAAAGAGTAATGTTATGGGGCACCAGTGGTGCCCAGCACCACAGTGACATGTCTGTTTGTCACTAGATGATTTAATTAATAAACTGGGTCCTACATAGATCCCACTTAAATTATAATTATGATTAGCCAGTGACAGACTGACACATCACTGTGGTGCGACAGGTGTCCTATAGCATTATTCTTATTGAAATAAACAAAGCTTACATGCATCTCTCACGGAAAACTCTTTCCAATTAAACTAGTGTTTAATGCTCCATTAATTAATTATAACTTAAATTAATACAATCTCGGGCAGTGCTTTCTTTTCCACATAATTTTATAAAACAAAAAATTATCAACATGGGCATAGCCATTAGCCGGTGTGCTTTACTTTTAACCCCCAAAGATGGGAAATTGGGAAGACAACCCCCCACCGTCCTCCTCATCTAATTTTCTTTTATTATAATTTTAGAAAAACCAAATGGGTGAGGTCTCACTTGGATTGCTGACACATAATTAATAATATTAATTGTTTTTAGATCAAGGATATTCCAAGGAATTTAGCTAAAATTGGTCCAATTCAATTACCAAATAGTCAACAAACGCTCAAGAAAGAAAAAAACAAACATTGTCAATGAGGGCAAAATTGTCACTTTATCGCCCAAAACAACGGCGCTTCCCATGCCCCGACTGAGCGTGTGACGTACCCCCAAGTTCCAACAACAACATTTAACGGAGCTTTCACCAGAATATTCGGTTCACGTTCGGCCCCGTGTCCGAATCGCGTACCGTACAGTGATTTTTAGTGATAGTGAAACGACGTCGTTTTGAAAGTACCAAAGCGTACGGGGGAGTTAAAAGTTGTATTATTCTTTATTCTGGTTAGGTGCGGACCGAGGAAACGAGTCCCGTTGGGCGGGTAAAGATAAAGACACGCGAGGACACGTGGACACTTACCTCCCCCCCAACCTCACCTCGCCCTCTTTCTTTTTCTCTCTCTATAAAGCTCCAAGCTCCGAGGGTCAGAAAGAGCCAACCCCTCCTATTTTCTCTCACTCACTAGATTTTGATTTTATCGCTGCTCTTTGGAGTTTGTTTGTTGCGTTGTGGAGGATTAT
This sequence comes from Trema orientale, assembly GCA_002914845.1. Taxonomy (NCBI): domain Eukaryota; kingdom Viridiplantae; phylum Streptophyta; class Magnoliopsida; order Rosales; family Cannabaceae; genus Trema; species Trema orientale. Next base: position 103,091 of record JXTC01000034.1, read on the forward strand.
TGTTAGTAGTAGTAGTTGTAGTAAGACAGTGGTGGTCTAGTGGTCTACGAGGTGCTCAGTCTCCAAATTGTATGGCCGCCAATTCGAGTAGCCGAGGGATCACCAGCTTGGGGAAGAGAGTCGTTCACCAGATCTGGCCCCGCCGTGATCCTTCTCCCCTCGTCCCATCCTCTGCTTCCATTCTCAGGTTCTTTGATCTCTTGGAATAATTACCTTTTCTTTTCACATTTATTGTTAGAGTTGAGATTCTTTTTTTTTTTTTTTTTTTTTTAAATGAAGGATGAGGGATCAATATATTTGTAGCTAGGAGGAGAGGAGAGGGGGAGAAGAAAGCGAATTGAAAAGGATAAGAAATTTTGGTGTTATGGGAAAAAATGGAGTATAATTTAAATTTCTTCTGACGAGAAATGATCATGAATTTGTGATTCGGAACAGCTTTTTGAGTTTGATTGTTATTTCTATTTGTGAGATGATTAAATGTCTGTTATGTTGGATTGTGACCCCCGAGGCGTGTCACTGTTGTTAGTACAGTGTATTCGTATTACTGTATTAGTGTTAGGTTTGCTTTTTGTGTTGTTAAATCATAACAATAATTATTGTACCAATATATGCTTTGCTTTCTTTTTCTGCCACCTACTTTTAATCGGAGGACGTTGAACACACAATTTATAAAAGACTTTAATTTAGCCGGATATTTATTTTAATTTTATCGAATATTATTCTTTCAGGATGAGAAAATAAAAATAAAAAATAAAAAATAAAGGGAACGGAAGGAAAGGGAAGGGAAGGGAAGGGAATCAGAGGGTTTTTATTTTTTTTTTGGTTACATAGAGCATATTTGCGTCCCAAAAGACAGATTTAAATTGCCATTAATGGGCAGTTGTACACCGGGATGTATTCCTTTCTAACCAATCTCCATTGCTGAATTTTCTATGTTGAAAAGAAAAAAGGAAAAAGGGTTGTGATACTGGTGGCGTGGTAGTGAGTTATGTCACCTATCCGTGTCCATGGGCATATTTTGTTGCAAGGTGTCACTCAGTGAAATTACAGAGTTTCTTTTTCTCTTTCTTAGAAACTCTTTTTCGCTTTTCTCTCTCTCTCTTTTTTTTTTTTTTGGGAAAAAGTCAAATGTTATTCTTGGTTTTCTTGGTAATTAGCTTGGAGTAAATAAGCAAATATTCGTTATGGTTTTTGAGTGATGACAACTCCTTCCCTGATATAGCTTATACATACCCCCAAAATGGGGAACAGAGTATATCGAATTTAATCAAGTTATGGCCTAAACATGGTTGAGAAGTTATTTTAATCGACTTTTTGTATCATCCTAGCTAAGACTTTTATACTCTCTTTTTGGGATTTGATTTTTAGTGTCAATTGTAATTAAGTTGATTTTTATATGTTACGGATTCGTAGTTCTGTTTGCTCTCCTGTAGTTTATATTTGATTAGGTCATCAGAGAAAGAAAGTTAAACAAGAAGAAAGCTGTTGCCTTTGACCCTTAAATACAAAAACAAAGCTACGGCCTTGAGTGATTCTAATTTCTCAACCCTTGATGTTTGGCAAAGTTGGGCCCACAAATTAAAGTGGACCATTACTAGCTAGCTAAATTATCTATTAATGTAGCCCAAGTCTTACTTCACTTAGTAGCAGTACAAACTGGATATCTTTTACTTTTAGAAGGGAAAAAAGTCGCTTTAATTTTGTCAAATATAGACTAGATTTCTACAGTTTGCCACTGAATTATTTGAGCTATTATGGTTGTTTATTGCCATTATTTCTGCGGCTATAACAAAGTCTTAGAGTAATTTTTGCGACTTGGAAAAGTCGCATATGCATGTTTGATGTTCTGTGAAATATTCTTTGTTAATTTTCACGCTGAGTTTTTCCTTTTTTATTAAATTTTTTTGAATAAACTTTTTCTTTTTCTTTTTTTGAATGGCCTTTCTTGAGACCATCTTTGTTAATCTTGACCTAATTGTGAATTATATATGTATATATATATATTTTTGCCATTCGCTATGTATTTTTATTTTCTATTTGACTAGTTTGGCTAAGCACATATTCCTACACCTGTTATGATGTAAGCAACTCCATTGCTTTTTGAAATCTGATGAAGATATTTTACCTTTTGTCTTGGAGCGAATATATAACTACGTAATACGTATTCCTTTGAACTCAACTGATGTAGTGTCCTCTCTTTTTATTATGACCGATCCGATTAGTAAAATTTGGGATAAGGATGCTTATGTGTAGACAGACAAGCAATCAATTCCCAAAACGAAATTAGCTTCTCGATGGTCCCAATGTTTGTCTGCTTTCCTCGTGTATCAATTTTTTTTTTTTTTTTTTTGGGTTTTTTAAGAAACAAAAGTTGTTGGTCAGTTGCCAGTCGTTACAGTATTGTTATGTCACGTATTGTGCACGTGATCAATTATCCCGTTCTAGTAGGGACTAAGCCATTTTGAATTATGTTTATGGTAACACACCTAACCTGGGGCCACGTGTTGTAATCTACCGCATGGGCTATGATATACTAAATCGCCTTTGCGCTTTCGGGACTGATCTGGATAAACCTTGTCCCCAACTTGCGGGATAAGAATGTAACAATTAGCAGTATGGTGGGACTCATGCATTCTTCCAAAGGAAGAGTATGGACCTTAGATTGATATTGATGGGTAAGAAAACCATGTGGGTCCCTTCCATTAATATAATATGATAGACCGTTTACAGCTTTAGAAGTGCTTTACAACTTGCTTGAAATATTTATGTTTAACTATGTGGGCCATAAATATCCTACGTCTTTATTTGATTTGCTTGGTTTTATCTTCATATCTAGTGTTGCCTGTCCTTATGTGGAATTGTTTATCTCGAAACATATTAACTGATACAGACACATAACTACTCTTTACACGATCTTATATGATGTGTTTTCATATCAGGAGGGCTGTTCATACCTCAGAGTACGACAAGAACCCTGATGACCACACTCACCCAAGCGTGGTGCCAGATGAATTGATCCAGCCCAACTCAGACAAGTACTGGGCTCCGGACCCCCAAACTGGGGTTTTTGGGCCTGCAACTGGACACACTTCTGCCGCAGGTGGTGGGCGTGGCTTCCAGGCCGCGCCTGCGGAGGGTGGTGAGGGCTCTGTGCTGGAGGAGAAGGCTTGGTTCCGCCCCACCAGCATCGAGGACTTGGAGAAGCCTGCTATGCACTGAGAGAGATACATGACAGATATAGTGATATACTGGTATTGCAGACTAAGGAAGACAGTACTCAAGGGAATATATATAAATAAATAACACATATAGGGTGGTGTTATAGTGTTTTAATAGGTCCATTAATACAGAGACGCTGTGGTTTTGAGAGCTAAGTGGAACCTTTTTGTATTCAGCTTAAGTACGTCGATATGAACCCGGTTATGTATGTATGGTTGTGGGCTAAGATTCCACAGTATCTTGTTATGGAATTGCTTGGTTATGTTTGTGAAATCTCTCTCCGTCCTCTTTTCTTTTCATTTTGCTAATATGGGGAGATCTTTACTTCAAAATTCTGTTTTTTTTTCGGTTGCCATTTCTAGTCAAACTTGGTTTCAATATTGCTAGGTACGGAAGCTGAATTACATAATGAACATGCTCACATTAACACCAATCTTCTCCTAGCTTATGATTAATTGAGATTGTTGTTTCTTCTTTAGACTTGTTAATTTCTATCAAGTATAACTAGACATGCATGGACTTTTATAAAGTAAAACAGTTTTCAAAAAGGTGATTATGTTTTCTGCTGGGTATTACATGCGCTTAGCTTACCTCTTGTTTATACACACATGTGCAGCAGGTAGATAAGATTGCGGTTGAGTAAGACTGAAATTAATGGTCACAAAGACGTACATTGTTAATTTCGTGATTGGAGATGAAGCACTTTCCGAGCTGCATTTTTTATAGATGTTTTAACGTTTTTAATGAAACATGTGGCATGCAAAATAACAAAATTCAAAAGCATCGAAACTCGGTTTATTTGGCAGATGCTTCACTGAGAAAGCTTCTTTATAAATATACATAATTACCAAATTTTAATTCTAAGATCAAATACACTCCAAGAAACACAACTTAAAAAAAAAAAAAAACGAAAAAAAAAAAGGAAAACAAAGGATTACACACTCAATTCTTGCATAATACGCAAGAACTCAATCCAATTTACAAGCATAATTTCTCATGCTTTCTCAATAGACAAACAAGACTAGACTCAAACTCTTTCTCAGTGTTAGAGATCTAATATATATAGTTGGGTTGTTATGACATGTGTCACTTGTATGTGTAATGGTTCGGTTAGAAGTTTGTTAATCTGACATTAGTATATAATCAAGCTTGTATTACCAATTCATTAATTAAGAAAATCGTCATTTCAGTGCACACTTTTCTCGATCTCTCTCTTATGATTTGTAACACACGGGAGATTAGTTCTCTCACCAACCCAAGAATAAGTACTAATTAAGCTCCCAATATAACAGGTTCATAACAAGTGCTGACAGACTCGTGCTAATTATTGCATCTTGAGATTTACTAATTGCTTGCTTAAAAAAGATAAAATTAATAATTACAAAACAAGAGTCACAAATCTCCAAAAAAACGAAAAAAAAAAAACGATATCGTCCTAAAACGACGAGCAAAGAAAAGGAAACAATCAGGTAACAGAATCAACATAAAGATGGCAACAATATTATAAAACAATATCAATGTCAAAGACTATGAATTTTAAGAAAATATTGGTAAATTTAATATATATCTGATGTTATGGGAAACAATACTGATGCAAAAGATCATTATCTTATCCATATATATATATTTTTAAATCTTACCTATGGTAGCAGATGAATTGTCATAATTCAATTAGTGAATCACCATATTAAAATTCAACTTAATAGTATTTATCTATTAAATGCTACAATCCACAATATAATATTATTTTTGGACTCAAGTGATAATATTTTTGGGGACTTGTTTGGTATACGTTTTTTGGACTTATCATCAGCATTTACCTATTTAATAAAACAAACTACATACATGATTTTTTTTTTTTTGAAATGAACTACATACATGATTTATTTATGATAAATTAAACTCATACACATGAGTAAGTGAGAATCTTATATTCTAAACAACTCTTATTGCACAGAAAGGCATATAAAATTCTCCAAACGTGGAAATCAGATGCACATTTCGGAATTGTGAGTACAAGAATATAATTCTTTTTATAACCCTCAGGCATAACGTTAAAAACAGTATCATGAAAGGAATTATACAATATAGTTAGTACATATTGGTTACGCCACAATTATTGTAAAATAAATTAATATGTACATCTTAAAAACGTAACAAAGACATGACAATTTAAAGATATTTACTTTCCATTGAATATTTTTTCTGTATGTTGTGCCACATCAATAATGTATGGATCAGATTACAACGTTTGAAAGTAGAAAAAAAAAAAAAAAAACTATTTTTCCTTCTTTTCCTCGCTAAAATCATCTAGATATTCTCGTAGTACTATGACAAACAAAAAAAAAGTCATATTCTTGCAATGACATCAATAAAAAAAATGAAAACAAAAAAAACTATACGTCGAAAAAAAATTAATTATATAATTACAACACATATATAATGATAAGTGATAAAAGATAGCATAGATAGTTTATAAAGCAACTATGGTATTTTCGGAAACAAAAATAAATCAATCAAAAGAGATAAAAGATAGCACTAGCATTGAGGTAACTTTCTAAAATTAAAATTATGAACCAAATCGTAATTAATTTAAAGATAAGCATTGAGGTAATAATGCTGGCGGTCGTAAAAATAAGAATTATACCTCAATGGAAATAGCACACCTGTCGTAATANATAAATTAAACTCATACACATGAGTAAGTGAGAATCTTATATTCTAAACAACTCTTATTGCACAGAAAGGCATATAAAATTCTCCAAGCGTGGAAATCAGATGCACATTTCAGAATTGTGAGTACAAGAATATAATTCTTTTTATAACCCTCAGGCATAATTTCAGCGTTAAAAATAATATCATGAAAGGAGTTATACAATATAGTCAGTATATATTGGTTACGCCACAATATTGTAAAATAAATTAATATGTACATCTGAAAAATGTAACAAAGACATGACAATTTAAAGATATTTACTTTCCATTGAATATTTTTTCTATATATTGTGCCATACATTATTTTTTTTTTCTATATATTGTGCCACATTAATAATGTATGGATCAGATTACAACGTTTGAAAGAAAAAAAAAAAAATATTTTTCCTTCTTTTTCTCGCTAAAATCATCAAGATATTCTCGTAGTACTATTACAAAAAAAGGTCATATTCTTGTAATGACATCAATAAAAAAAGTGAAAATTAAAAAAACTATACGTCGAAAAAAAATTAATTATATAATCACAACACACATATAATGATAAGTGGGAAAGGTGATAAAAGATAGCATAGATAATTTATAAAGCAACCATGGTATTTTCGGAAACAAAAATAAATCAATCAAAAGAGATAAAAGATAGCACTAGCATTGAGGTAACTTTCTAAAATTAAAATTATGAACCAGATCGTAATTAATTTAAAGATAAGCATTGAGGTAATAATGCTGGCGGTCATAAAAATAAGAATTATACCTCAATGGAAATAGCACACCTGTCGTAATACTGGTTTATTAATTTCCATTGAATTATTTTTTTTTTCTTTTAAATTTTACGAGTTGCTCAAATTGTTTCTTGTCTTTAAGACTGGTTTTTTTACTGTAATGTTCAACCTAAAAATCCCTAGCCATTATTCAAGAGACAGAGAGAGGATCACAATGGGCTTTATTTATAACATGTGCCTGAAAAAGGAGAACTACTCGTCAATGGCCTGCAAAACAATACGTAAGGAAGGTATGTTTCTAACATAACTCCCAAAAAAATTTATTATATTGTGGTGAGCATTACACATAGATAATGTAATTAATATTTTGGTTGTTTCAATGAGAAAGAGGTTCAATTACTATATGTATGACATGATTGTTTAATTAAGTTTTGCCTTTCGCCTCAAAATATCTTTGAAATTTATCTTTGTCAGTTGTCATATATTATTGATCTACTCCTTTATTTTAATGTAAAACGTAATATACTGTTTTATTCAATAATTTGAAATAAAAAATATATTAATTTCTTCAATTAACTTGATGGCATATGTAATAATTTAATTTGCTGATATTTTATTCGATTTATCTGAATTGTCTAATTTAAGAAGACGTTACTCTTAACTTTACAGGATATCCTCGTTCGTTATGCATCTTGCGAAGGCAAGTCTCTCTAGTTTTATTTATTTTTTCTTTTCAATAATTTAAGTAAAAAAAAAATTAATCTCTTTAGACTATTCATGATTTTGAAGCCCAGTAAAAAATTTACTTAAGGACATGCATAATGCACGACTTCAAGCGCTTTATATGTACATTATGTGTTTTACTAAGGAAATATATGCATAAAGCACAACTTAAGGAGCTTTGTTCTTGGTTTTTTTAGTCCTGTTTGAGTTCTAGCTTCTTATGTATTTCACAGGTAAAATTAGTATACTTTCTCATGTTGTGCAATGATCAACAGGAAGATAAATATCATGAATAGAAGGCTTGACTACTTTCTCAAGCCTCTCATATTAAGGAAGTTGGTCCACAAACTACATAATAGGAAGAGAGAATATCACACTTTTGATGAACGAGATTGGTCTCAACTTCCCTCTAATGTACTGGACTCCATCATGGAACACCTTTGTTTCATGGATCAAGTTCGATTTCGTGCCGTTTGCAAGAACTGGCGAGCAATGGATGGTATCAAGCCGAACGACAAATTCCCGTGGCTTCTAATCTATACGGGTATGAAATATCGCTTTCCCGAACGGAAGTACTACTTCTACAATCCCTCAACCAAAAAAGTATACAGTGTTAAGAACGACGTAAAACATGCTTGTACCTCTTATCCCTACAAATCATGTCACGCCGTAAGGTTAGGCTGGTTCCTCCTACAATTTTGGTGTTGTGGTGATTTAATCTTGTACAACGCATTTACTTGTGAGGTTATCAATCTTCCCAAATTGATACCATCCGAGGAATTCAAGTTCATGACATTCTACTATTGTCCAAAACGTCGACATTTTGAGGTATATGGGGTCCACAAAGCTGGCAAGGATGATCATCAATCGGCAGAAGGTATGAAAATCTCAATAAGCATGTGGAGTAGTACTAGTGCTAGTGGTAATAACAAAGGTTGGGAAACTCACACGTTCAAGCTCGAAGAAGATATTACTGATTTTGATGTCAAGTTTTTCAAAGCTGAATGTGTCAAAGGAAATGAGCTTTACTGCGTTTTCACTAATGGGACAGTTGGGGTCTTTAATGCTTGCAATAAAAAGTGGAGAGTGGTTGTGAAGTCTAGATGGGAGATATTAGATTTGACATACCCTGACTTAGTCGAGTTTGAAGAAGAGCTTTTTCTAGTACACCAAGGCCCCTATGAATGGCCTATTTTTAAGTTAGATTTGTCCAAGAAGACATGGGTTGAGGAAGCTGATAACTTGGGCGATCGAGCATTGTTTTCCTCCCGGCATTCTCTATGTTCTTCACAATTTATGATTTTGAATCCGAAATTGATGAAAGAGAATCTAGAAGGCTATGTCTATTATGATTATGTCGGTTCCAATTCTGATTATTCCGTTTCGTTTAAACGCCTTAATCTAGCTAAAGGTAGTGGTGATTCTGATAAGTGGGAACTTAAGTGGCCTCGTCAAGTGCTTCGGGGTTGTCCTAGACATTGTTGGATCCATTTGTGTGCAATTTGGATCCAACCGCCACCTATATGATCAATACACGTGTATATATGAAACTTTCTATTTAGCACGTACGATTGAGCTACTTTGGAGATGTTATTGATGTTTATATATGATCAATTATGAATGTTCATTGTTAAATATTTTTCTTAGTTAGGCTTAAAGTCCTCATCATGAAGGGAGCATATAAGCATGTTTTTCTGTAGCAGTAAAGGATAGTACTTGAGGTACCACTTAATTGGTGATAATATTCAATCTATTTATGATAAGTTTTAACACACCAATTAGATAGTGACAACTTATATACCACATGTGTTAGTATAAAAAATTTGGTACAAAAATTGAGATATATAGTATTATCCATCAGTCAATAGGATTGGTTCGGTTTCTCTCTCTTTTCCCGTAGGAAAGGGGAAAAATCATATAATGGGCAAGGCAAAGCTCTTACATTTACTTCTTTAGTCTTGGTCTCCTTTTAAGTTTAAAAGTGACTTAAAATTAGGTATGAAACACGTATCATTTTAAATACAAAGAAGTGACATACAGAGGGTAGATCCTAGATCGACATATATAGCTGCTTAAAGCCTTGTACACACAGGCATCTTTGATTTTCCTTCTACTCCCATGTTCCATCCAAGGACCCATAAAGCATAGTCCTCGGTCAATGAAGTGATGAATTGGCTTGGCTGGTAAGCACAAAGGTGAATGCCACGAATTACTCATACCAGACGAAACCCTGTTCTGCTGATGGTCATTTCAGAGCCTCAGAACGAATCAACATATTGAGAGGCTCAGAATTGAAGAGCGCTGCGAGAAGGAACGGCTTTGGAATTGCATTCAATAGGGTCTGCATGTTAGACAGTCACGTGGCTATGCTCAAGAACATTCATAGCAACTTTAAACATCTGTCTAGCCTTCCTATCAGGAGTGCATCCTGCACTTTCCATTTCCTTAAATATCTCTGGAACCTGCCAAACCAAATCAATTTCCTCACTCTTATAAGAATGGCTTTTCATTTATAGTATATATAAAATCTGTTGAGAGGGATTAGAAGAAAGTTCAAGTTCATAATCATAAAAATGGTCTTTTAGTTTGTTTCGGAAAAAAAAAATGGTCTTTTAGTTATACGCATGGAGAAAAAGATGGGAACGGAAAGCCATCGAAGAAAATAATGGCACCTTATCAAACTTCTTGGCCCGAATAAATGCTTTCATGAGGGTGCTATAAGTAACCACATCAGGACTAAAACCCTTCACAAGAAAGAAAAACGTCATTGCTAAAAACTGAGGAAAAGACGTATCAGGAAATCTTTTACAATTTATCATGCCTGATATGAATCTGATCCGGAAGAATAAAACTTACAATTTCTTTTATATGTTGGTAAATTGATAAAGCCTCTAAATGTCTGCCAGCAATCCCAAACGCATTGATCAACACGTTCAGCATTACAACATTTGGTTCAATCCCCTCTGCTTCCATGAGCTGAAGCACCTTAAGCGTCTGGTTGCATAATCCCTGCATTTTTCACGTGCATATGGAGAAATTTTCATGTGCTAACCGGAGAGTTTAATCCCATATTCAACTTAAAAGGTAATCAAAAGCCAAATATAATTTACTTATCATGTAGCTATTAGTAATGAACATAGGAAGACAAGTTCAAGCCAAGTTTTTTTTTTCCTTTCAGTCAATGGAAATGCTACAAGGAAATAGAAACAATTACAGTAAGTCATACCAACCATCCAACTAGAAACACTAAGATACGATTTGCTTATCAAAATTCACAAGTAGGTTTAGCCATAATAAGAAAAATTAGAACACAGGAGTTCAGTGCCTCGAGTTCCCCAGCAAGCTTAGAAATTACTGTTGGCACAAAACAGATAGCTAAGAAATGGCAAAAACTCCACAAAAATAAATTGTACGCTTTTGAACGGACTAATTTTATGCCCATAATCTGTGTTCATGGTGTCTAAGTATGATTGAAAGGGGCAAACCTGCTGAGCATAGGCATTGGCCAACACACAAAATATGTTGGGTGAAGTCAGAAGACCTTCTGACTTCAGAGCAGAAATACACTCTTCAGCGTCCTGAAATTTTCCATACTGCCCGTAAATATCAACCAAAACAGCATATATCACCCCACTTTTCTTATACCCTCTGCAATCCATAGTCTCAAACATCTTCTTCATTACATCCCACTTTCCCTGCTCTCCTAAACGGCTAATCATCGTAATGAAGATCTTGGGATCAGGATACAATCCTTGATCCTGCATCTCAGTAAACAGCTCAAGGGCCTTACTGATGTCCCCAGCCTTACAATGCCACAGTATAAGGGAATTCCATGTCGTTATATCAGGCCTCACACTTTCTTGTTTCATTATCTCAAACACTTGCAGCGCTTCGCCTAGTTCGCCATATTTACCGAATGTGTCAATAACACTATTATAAATCTGCCTGTCCAGTGACATTCCCGTTTCCCTAATTTCTTCGACTATGTCTATAGCTTTCTTCCACATCCCATTGTCCCTATAAAGACCAATAACCTTCCCATACACAAATGAGCTTAGCCGAAGCCCTTTCCGCCTCATCTCACCAATTACTGACCAAGTATCTTCCAACCTCCCGGCATTGACATAGTAATCCAAGAGAATTTCGTAAGTTTCTCGGTTCCCCTGAATACCCTTTTGGTCCATTACCCTCAAAACTCTAATCCCCTCCCCTAAGAGGCCTTTCTTCAAAAACCCCCTGAGCAAAACATTGTAAAGCTTTATTCTTGGCCTAAACCCACACCAAGTCATTTCTTGAAACAAACAATCAGCTTCCAAAGTCCTACCAACACTTCCAAGAGCTTCAATCAAACAAGCATATGATATGAAGCTGGGATGAAACCCCATGGCATCCAATTGAGCTAAAAGAGCCATAGCCCTGTCAATATTCCCTACTCTACAACAATCACGAATCAAATGGTTGTAAGACTCACCTGAAAGTTCTTCTCCGGTGAAAAGACGATCTGGGCATTCAAGAATCGAGCTTTTATTATCCAGTGTCACTACAAAACCGGCTTCTTTAACCCCTTTGTTCGGCTTTGAACAATTCGTGGAACCAAAGAAGTTGAGTTTAGCTTGGCATTTCAGACAACTTCTTGGGCAGGGAGCAGGAGCAAGGCTTCTGGTGAGGATGGAAGATGTTGAAACTGAGTTGGGACACAAAACAGAGTTCACTTCCATGCCCTCGACGCATTTAGATAATTTACATGATAATCATACCTCTAGCAAAAAGAAATAGGAATAAAAGGCCCTTATATTAGCCAATTTGTTTTGGCTCCTACCTTAAAATAAATAAATAATAAAATAAAATTTCAAACATTATCAAATGCCTTAATTTTCCCACAATTTCAAGTTTCAACATTTAAATAAAAAAGTGGAAATATAAAACCTAATTTTAGCCCCAAATTAGAACCCAAACTCAAAACTATAAAAATATTGCATAACAAAAACCAAAAACTAGAATATTCTCATTCAATTATCCAATTTACTATTTTAAAAAAATATTTCTTGTGGGGTTGAGTGCGTGAGAGAATTGGGATTTTTTTTTTTTTGGGGGATAAGTTGTCATTTTTCTGAAAGAACTACCTCGTATGAAGGCTACAACTATCAACTATGTCGTTTTTTGGTGGCATGCATTTTCTTTGTAAAGAAACATTTGTAATAAGGGTACTCATTGGTTGGAATCAGATTATTTTAGTCATATTTTATCTAATTTAATTCTAGATGGGTTTTGGGAAATCACTATCTAATCTAAACCAATTAATCTATAAAAATCGATATAATCCAATCCAACTAGCAATTGGATTGAATTCGTTTTTGTAATAGATTATGAGCAATTTTTTTGGGGGACTTTTCCATAATATATTTTCAATTAAAATAATAAAAATCAAAATTTATATAACATAATAAAACTTTAGAATTCTAAACTCTAGGTCATTTTCCAATACATTTCTAAGAGAGATGATAAAAAAGGAAAAGAGATGAATATGCAACTTATTTGAGTTAGAGTTTTTATTTAATCTAGTGGGTAAGAACTATATTAAGAGATACACATATGTAAAATAGAAAAATATTTGAATATATTTTTTTTCACTTGTTAATATAGATTGGATTTGTTCAGTTCTAATTAGATCTGTTAGCATGAGATCTATCAACTGAACTAGTACAATTAAAATCTAGGATTTGATATCTAATCCAATCTAATTATTATTGGATATCCAATTTTTAAAAAATTAGATTGGTCTATTTAATCAGTTTGGTTTAGATTTTGAGCATCCTATGTTTTATGATGACTTGCTTATCATTGTATGAAACAAACACGTCAGTTTATCTATCACGCAAATAAACAGATAAGTATTTTATAAATTGGAGAATTAAAATTTGGCTTAATTGATTGTTAAGATGGATGACTAAATGAGAATTCTTTTAAGTTAGGGAAAATAATAATGGAAAACAAATCCATTGGCCCTTTTCTCTATCTATACATAATCAAACATGCAACAATATAAAGAAATAGAATAATGTTATGTAACACTTATATTATGGTGTCCAACATCATATAAGGTGTATATATGCATGTTACTTATTGATTATAATTATACATTAAGTATAATCTATGTAGACTCAATTAAATGATTATAATCAGAGAATAAAATACATACACATGATGTCGTGTTGGATATTATTATACTCAGCACCAATAATGCCTATAGCATTGCTCAGAGAAATATCATAGACTATAGGTAATTAATGTCGACGAACTCAGAAGCAGCCAATCTTATTTCAATTCTCACTACTTGTCGTTATGTGAATCCTGGTACTATGGAAAAGTCTGTGTTCACTTGAGCAAAATCAAAATTCAAAGAAGCGTGCAGTTAAGTCTTGAGAATTTGATATTAAGGGTTATGAACTGAATAGTCTTAGCGCATGTTGGTACAATTGTGAATTTTTAGTCTTGGTCTCCTCGTCGTTTACATTAATTTCAAAATCAATTAAGCTCTAAAATTTTGTGTGTGCGTAACGTATAAACGGGTATCTAGTGACTGCAAGTATGAAAAATTGGCATGTTAGACTAATATTAGTCCTATATTGATAGATTTTGTGTAAACTTTACGTTAAAAAGTACAAATACTGTCCTTAATATTGCACAAATTCTTGATTAATTTTTAACAAATTACAAAAGAAATTAATAATACATCGCAATGAAATATACTTGTATACCTAATACCTGAGTATAAGACATGATTGAGGGCAAATATATTTCAAAACGTTAGGTATTTTAATTGAATATATTACGTCTATTTTACATTCGTATAAGCCATCATAATGTCAATACCAAAAGGATGCATGATCGAAGTTGTCACGACTCAAACCTCGAGTAAGTGATAGAAAGGAAATTTCACTTAAATTAGAAATTCTTGGTTAATACTACCCATTCTACTTAATCCAAAACTAACAACATATACCAAACTTGAATCCAAGATTCCCGCATGACCAAGACAATGAACCACTCTCGAAGGATGGCCTCCTAATTCTTCTAATCACCGAGATCGTACTAGACACCGCCTGAAGAGGGAAGGTAGGGGGTGAGCATACAATACCCAGTAGGTAAATAGTTACCTCATTTAAAAATTTTTTGTAATGGAGAGTTCCTGCATGGTGAGTTCGATCCAAAATACATTTGTAAACTATATATATTTATATATAACAGTTCAAAAACCGGTAATCCATATATATATATATATATAAACATAATAATAAAACCAATCAATTCATCAACATATGATATAAATCAACCATACCCATGAGCTCACAACCTCTCATCATAGAAACTAGGGTACTGGCACTATATATGTCATACAACCTGCCTGACACCTAAACCCATACTTGGAGGAGTAACTGTCTTGCCTATACCTGTCAACCTAGAGGGGTAACTGAATTACCTATACCTGCCAGTATAAAGGGGCAACCGACTCACTTACACCTACTAAAATGGGAAAGTAATCAGAAAAAAAACCGCATACGGGTTTACGAACTTTGTACCAATAAAGGGGCTGTAGTTCTATCTGTAAATCCATGATGTTAACATGATGCTCATGTGTAGTCTTATGATACGTGCACTCTGAACTGACGTGTGAAAACAACCATGTAGTGTTCTCGTGTCAAATATGCTATGATTTTTCAGTAAGATATTCATTTAAGTTTTCTAGAAAAAAGGGCAGCATAACGACTATAATTTTATTGTACCCAAAAAATAACCTGCACTGAGAAAAGTTCCATAGCAATACAAAATATAACATAGAATCAAATTTCATCACATAAGTCTAAAACAATTCAGGAATCACATTTTTTTTCATAATACGTAACATAATATAAATTTTCAATTAAAATGATATAAAACTGAGATGACCGAATCTCTACCTTACTAGAATAGCGATACCACACTATTCGGTACTTGTAGTGTTATTGGATGATCGTTCGGAGGGTCAAAAAGTGATTCCAAGTCCTTGATCGCTTGCTTTAAAAAACTAACTTCTCAATGGTGCCTCAAATCAATAAACGAAGGCCTCTATTGAATTCCTAATGCTCAAAATAGCTAGGTTAGATATATAATTTATCCAATTTAGGTTCGAGCCAAAATCCGACCCCCGACGTGTAAAACAGTGTGGAATCCGAGCCGTCTGATCTTATTTTCCATGCTGTCACCAAACATAGTCAATATATATGTCATTCTTTACCATTTTACACATACATTCCAAATATGACATTAAAATCACAATCCAACGGTCTGATTAAAAAGTCAACTCTCAGACTAAAAGTTTAAGATCGCTCAACAATGACAAATTTCAATCTGGGCAAAATGGGATTGAGATATATATACCATTGGATTCATCATTTCGAGATGAGTTCAATAAGCCTAAGCTTGTGGCTCGATATCACCAGAATCGAAATCTTGCCATGGTGAACTTCAGCTCTGGTGACCTTGGCGCTTCGGCGGCGCGCTTCAGATCCGACAGCTGGCGGCGGTGAACGACGGGAGGAGGGGATGCGACGGTGGACACCCGGTTCGGCTGGGTTTTGGCCAAGAGAGAAAGAAAAAGATCATGTGAGGAAGAGAGAGAAAGAGAAATGGGGAAGTGGGGTGGCCATATGGCCTTGCCTTAATGGGCTGTACGATTTTTTGAAATTGCACTTTGGTCCCCTCCTTTTTAAAATCTCTTCACTTTAGTCCCTCCAAAATTTTCAATTTGGTGCCTGATTTCGAAATTTTCTTGCACTTAAATCCTCTATTATTTTATTCCAAAAATTATAAAATGACCAAATTATCCCCTCAAAAATCTGGATTTTATAGAAGTGGTTCAAATTTACAAAAAAAAAAAAAAAAACACATCCATATAATTATGCATAAAATGCACTACATCTATATATAACTATATCAATTGTTAGCCCACTGGAACTAGCTGAGTAGGTGGGATGCGATAGAGTGGAATTTGGGTAGTAAGTCGGAAATTCGATTCCCAGAGTATGTGAGTTATTTTCTGTTATTTGTAATAAGCAGTAGTCATTAATTAAGCCTATTTTTTTTATTTAAAAAGAAAAAAAACCAAAACTATATCCATACTCGAACAAAATCTCTACCTAACTTCTGGGAAAGTTTCAATTTTTTAAAACTGAGTGACAGAGAAAGTTAATGTCACAAAGACCATAAGCCCTGTGATACCGCGACTTATAAAATAAAATTAACAGATGCAACAAATTAATACCTCAAAAATCTCTGGGCAGCCAAACAGAAAATAGGCAAAAGATGAGATTTAAATACTTTACGTACATTTTTAATTGAAATTATCAATCAAACTTCCCGTAAACTATATAGCAAGTAGAAAACCACAGAAAAATAAGCTCAGAAAAAGCATAACTACTAGCTATATAAGTCTCCTTTTTTGAATTATCTCAAGTAATTAGTGCCTGTCCCCTCATAATTGACCCAAGCATCTACTAGTCTTCTTTATGCATCTTGTCCATTTATATGTTATGTACTTTCTTTCTCATTTCCTCATAGTCGTCGGACGACGACCTATAAGTCCTCCTATTATCTCTCTATAGCTCTTCCTCTCTTTGTCTCACTAATTGGAATCTATATATTACTATATTGTCTATACCATTTCAACCAGCTGATCATCCTGATGATCTCAAACTTTCCGTGTGTCATACAGATTACAAGTTAATTATTAAAATATACACGAGGGGTCTCGTTTTTATCACAGTAAGATCACTTCCTCTCTCTCTCTCTCTCTCTATATATATATATATATAATCTTCCTTTCCTTGACGGTACGGACAGACTTTGCACCCCCCCTCCCCCCTTTTTTTAACAAACATATATTAATTATCTCCTTAGCTGCAATAGTGTTTTAACTTTTTTTTTTCCACCTTAATTTTGCAGGAGTCAACTTGAAAAGGAGTTTATTAGAGTGGTTTCTATCATTAGTACTTGTCGAGAGAGGACCGCAAAACAAAAAAAAATACTTGTCAAAGAGAGGAGACCATGTAGAACGCCATTTTTTTAATTAAGGATATATAAATATTTAAAAAAAAAAACTTGCAACCACACCCACGTGCATCTATTCTTCTTTTCGCGTATGACACCAACTCATCCCAAATGTTGTCTCCCACTTATTTTTCTTTTTCTTTTTCTTTTCTTCTTTTTCTTTCTTTTATTCCTATTACTCCTTCATACACGTAAGGAATCATCTCCCTCATTATCACTTTCTTTTTCTTCATCTATTATCTATTGAAAAGAACTCAACATACACTAAATCAACTCTTCTTGAGCCATTTTATTGGCCACCCACCTAAACACTCTTGGTCAGACTCGGTTGGAAAACTTCCAAAGCCAACGAAGACGAGAAACAACCGCCGAAGATATAACATATCTACCAATATATTCGACAAGTCGCCTCCATTGAAACATCAAAACCTCTATACGGCAGTGCGGTTAGGCTTAGTTAGTCATCTTAACGTCGGAGTTAAAACTCTTTTGGTAAGATGTCCTAACCTTGAATAGGTTTTATATTAAGATTTATGGTATTTAGGTAATTATTTTTAGAGTATATATGTTATTAGTCCTAGGATTTAATGATGAGATTAAGTGAATTAAGGTATAACAAGGAGTAGTTGACTTGTGTGTAATTAGGACTACGTTTGTGATAAATTTCAAAAGAGAAAAATTGGTATTTTTGTAAGTCAGAAATAGAAAAATGATACTTTTGAAATCTGATTTACTGTCGGGCTGAAAGTCTAAAATGGCTACTAATGGCCCTTGAACCAAGTTTAAAAACACGCCATTTTCTTATAAATAAAGTAGAAAATTGATATATTCGTAACTCAATTTAAATGAAAATGGTATTTTTGTAACCATAATAAATATTGAACCATTTTGACCTCGGGCCTATGGATAAAAAAAGGCAAAAAGTCATATTTTTATAAATATTTTCAGAATATTGGTATTTGTATAAATACTTTCTAGAAAATGGTATTTATGTAATCTGATAAAGAATTGAGTTAAATTGTAGTATAGGATCTCCGACTGAGTTTAAAAAAATGACATTTTTCTATATAGTTCTAAGGTATTGATATTTTCTAAAATTTTTTCTAAGAAGTGATTTTTTTTTATAAATACTCAAAAAGATGATATTTTTCTAGATAAAAAATAGTATTTTTGTAACTTTTGGATTTTAAGGTCTGCTTAAGGTTTGAAGTCTCGAAACGAAGTTTTGACCCCAAAATTGGATTCAGTGATGTCAAGAGATGGTTTTTGACATATAATATCGATATGTTTCGAGGTGATACGAATTTCGAGACATGATGAATAGTCCGTTTTGCGTGCCATAGCTGGGTTCTGAACCAGAACATAAATCGGTCGAATTATATATCTAACCTGGCTATTTTGGACACTCGGAATTCAGTAGTGACGTCCGTTTTCCCAATTGACACTCTGTTGGAGAAGCAAGTTGCTTTGGTCTCTAATTCGCCCAATGGACTTTCAAACGACTCACAGAAATTTATACAAACTTCTATAGAGGATTATTATACTCAATTGAGGTAGGGACTCAGATCACTTACTTTTGAATTTATTCATCATAAATGTTTTGAATTGATTTTTATTAAATTAAATTTCATAATTTCAATATTACGAAAAATGTGATTTGATTTAAATTCGTGATTTTGGATGAATGAAAATCATTGCATAATTGATTTATTGATTTGATCACAAAATATACATATCTACATCATGTCATACACTTGTATTGTATATTGTCTCACGCGGCCGTCGGAATCACGGTGTCCCATAGAATACTAGAATAACCCACGTTCATCAAATAGAAGATACATAACTTACGTATGTCAAGAATCCAGGTGTTACGGAACTAGGCAATAGTTAGTGCATTTGTGATATACTTGGATGGTATGTACGGTATTTTGGATTATGTTTTGATATTGGCTTTGTGAACATGGACTTTGATAAACTTATTTGAGAAAACTGGTATTTGTGAAATGTTTGGAATGAAGAAACTAACCACGCAAGAATTGTGAAAATAAATATATTGTTTATTATAAAAACTGGTGATCGTTTCTCTACTGGGTGTTAGCTCACCCCCCTTTTCTTCCCCTCAGGTGGTATCCAGTGTGACTTGGATAAAGAGGTTTAGCTGGTGACTTTTGAAGTTTGATAGTATTTATTTTATTTTGGTAATTCCTACTAGATTTGTGGGTGTTGGACTTAGGTAGGAATTATAATTTTATTTATGGTTATGTAATCTTTATTTTAAGGTTGGACATAGTTTGTATTAATTATATTTGTTGTTGATGTGTGATGGATGTTTCGATGCACGACTTTGAACAATTATTTTTATTTCAATCTAGTTTAAAGGGTGATGCATTTAATGTGGGTTTACTTTTACTTAATGACTATCTAGAGGTCTTTACAAATGTTTATAAATTTTTGAAACTTTAAAATTAAATTTTTGTATTTCAAATTTGTGAAATTTCCATTCTGCCATTGACCCGACCTCGGGTCGTGACAGACCACATATAGCTAGCGCGCGTGCATACGTTTATTGAGCTATGAAAAATTTTGAAGAAAATGATTCAGTATCATCGCGGTTAGTGCTTTCTCAAGAGATAATTGCTAAGGTTTACACAAAAAGTTTGTCATAGAGTCGTGATATTTGTTAATTATAAATTGAAGTGATAAGATGATATATTTTTGCTTATTATTGCACGCTATACAAATTATATATGCATGAATGTTTACTAATTTTTAACGAAAATAATCTTAAAGGGAAAGAAGAAAATAGATTCTCCAAAATTTGTGTTTCAAATGTGTAAATAGACAACATGAATAGATCATAGGAATGGAAGTCCCTTAGTACTCTTTCGTATTGTTTCCATTATAACTCTAGTTAATTAGCTAAAACACAATGAATATTTTTGTTAGGAATTAAAAATGCTAGCTAGGCACTAAAATTGTATGTTGGACTAAATTTATACTAGTATGTGGTGTTGAATATTACAAGCATAACCGATCCGGATTCCGCAGTTGGTTAGCGTTGCTCGTTTGTTTATCATATCTATATATTAGAATTGCTATTAATTATTATGTACCGCCTTTTGTATGATCTTCTCCTCAGCTTCAACACTGCACGTCCCTGTGGTCGATTGAGGAAAGTTAGTTCCCCAGAGGATATGAATATAGAGAAAATATTAAACCCATGGGCGTCCTACTCTCGATTTTGGAGTAAGATATTTCTAGCATCATGTGTGATTGGAGTGTCAGTTGACCCTTTGTTTCTTTACATTCCCATTATACACGAGGAAAAGAAGTGCCTTGCAATGGACGAAAACATGAAGATTGTAGCTGTCGTTTTGCGAACTCTCACGGATTTCACTTACGTGTTACATCTCATTTTTCGACTTAAAAATGCTCTGACAATGGCCAAGCTACTTGGGTCATCAATCTATAAAGGGTTTCCCTGGCCTTATCTCCTCATTGATATTTTAGCCATTCTTCCTATCCCGCAGGTAAGACCATGCAGCTAAGATAGCTTTACATATTTCTGGATCAAAATATCATGTTCAATTTTAAGGAGTGACCAATACTTTCTTTTTTTCCTTTTCTTTTCCACCCTCCAAATACCAACTTTTCCTGTTAAAGGATAGTACTATTTTACTTAGTACCACGCATATATAAAATTCAAATATGGGATCCACTATTCAATATTAATATTGATCAATGGTGCTAAATACCAACTATGCTCACATTATTGGTCATCATGTACGATTAAAGAATGGACAAATCAGGGTTCTTTATAAGTAGCAGTTCTAAAGCTAAACTTAATTATGTCATACATCAATTAAATAAATATGTCTAGAAATATAGGATTTTTTTTTTTTTGGTTTTTACCAAAAATACACTTTATAGTTTTAAACCTCAGTTAATTAGTCAATAAAATTCAACTAGTCATTTGACAAAACTCAACCAGCCAGTGGTCAAACATCAACTAGTCAGTAGACAAAAAAAGTGGAACCAATCAGTTGAAAAAACTGAACCAACTAGTAATTAAACAAAGTATCGATCAGTTTAGGAAAAAATTAGGGTCTTATTTAGAACTTTACAATAAAAATTGTTATAAATCAAAGAATTTAAAGAAAAATAAATAAATAAATTGTTCTTACCCTCTCAAACCGCTACTGAGCCTAATGGGCCTTTGTTTGTCTCCTTAAGACTTAAAATTATAGGGTACACTTAATTACAACTCTAAGCCGCTTTGAATGACAAGAGCTCATTAATTTATAATATATAAGGGATCTTGTGCAGGTGAAATTAAGACACAAAACCTCTCTTTGACCATAAACAGTAGTACATGAATTTGTGCAGGTGATAATTTTAAATTTCTTTTCTACGGTCGCGGGCTCCAGATCTTTTACTGGGAGGAAGATCTTAGACATTTTACTTCTGCTCCAATACGTGCCACGAATTCTTCGTGTCTACTTATCTGCCAGGGATCTTGGAAGGAATTTTGATTCACTTACTCGGCTTGTATGGCTTAAAGGTGCTTTCAATTTTTTTCTCTACGTTATAGTCGGTCACGTAAGTATATCTTTTGCTTTGTACTCCTGTATTTACACACACACATATATATATATATATATATACTACTATTTGCTTCTTTTAAGTGCTGATCAGCTATATATGTATGATCTTTTGCCTTGGTTGAAATAAATATTTATTAGGTATTTGGAGCGCTTTGGTACTTCCATTCTTTTTTGCGTGAGACGGCATGCTGGCACCATGCCTTTACTGATAATACTGATTATCGTGGCTGCAATCATAGTCCTTTTGATTGTCATGGCAGTAGCATTAAAAATTTGACATGTTTGACACATTTGACAAAGTTCTGCCCAGTTGATCCTCCAAATTCAGAGGTCTTCGATTTCGGAATATTTACTGATGCCATCAAGTCTCGTATACTTTATAAGAAAGAATTTCTCAGAAAATTCTCTCGTAGTTTCTGGTGGGGTTTGCAAAATCTGAGGTATGTACAGTATAACCACGTATGGAACACTCTTAGTTTTTACAATACTGTCATCTGTAATACACTGTATATATAATATGTATATATTTAGTTCCTATAAAACTACTATTAGATTCTAACTAATTAGTACAAGTACTTTCTGAAAGTGAAATCGAATAATAAGCTGTCTTATAATACTCAATCTGTTAAACTTTCAACTATTATCTAAAAGAGTACTCTGAACTGCTAAATTAAGTCCATGGGCTAGTACGTAGAACTAGAAAATAGAAGAACAAAACTTAATTAGGTGGGAAAAATGTAACGGAATGAAAGGGTCGCATTTGGTACATAGAAATGTAAAGGGAGGGTAAGAAAATACGTTAAAAAAATGGTCACCATCTCATCCATTATGGTGTTCGTATAATATCGTGTACTTCTAACTCACTTCTGGTCGTATTTACTTAGCATTATTCTCATATTTTGTATGTATCACTTTTTTTATTTTTCTTTTTGTTCATTTTCGCAGTTCTTTTGGTCAAAACCTTGATACTAGCAGCAATATAGAGGAAAACTTCTTCGCAGTTCTTATTTCAATATTGGGCTTGCTTCTATTTTTATACCTCGTTGGAAATTTGCAGGTTGGTAGTTTAGGCGGTCTGTTAATTTTTATTTCCTTCGAGATTCATTAGCTCCTACGTACTACATACAACATGAGAATGCATAAATCAACTATGTATTATATGTTGGAACCGCCCGTCGAAAATTTCCTTTATTTTATATAACTTTAGCTGAGCCTGAGCCGAAATATATCATATATCATGCATACCTGCAGTCTTTTTAAAGGTGAGGAAACCTCTCATCGACACCCTCAATGCTAATACGTTTGTTAATGTGACTCAAGTCTCACAGTGACTGCACGTGCCGAGGAGAGACATCCTAGCATTAGTCATGTAGATAGTACATATACCCCCAACATGTACATCCACATTTGCGTGGTTTGAAAACTCTTTGTTAGTAGGAGGGAAATATATAAAACATGAAGACAGGATGGAGAGGTATATAACACTTTCGCTAATTGTACTTGGTACCAGGAGAGAATTGTCACAGGTTTTATTTTAGGATGGAGAAATGATAAGGCCAGTAACGTAAATGTCAATTGAGAGGGTGTTCAGATAGATAATATACATATCAGTTGTTATTGCTCGGTAAAAGAATTGTGTTAGTTTGCCTATTTATTTAGACATACAGATGTCATTTTAATGTTATGCTTATGGACTAATCTATCTTATTATAATCAAGCAGACATATATGCAATTGGCCACTACGAAAGCAGAGGCAACAAGGAAGAAAGTAGGTATCAAACAACCAGAAATAGAATCCTATCTGTCTGACTACCATAGTCTCCCAGACAATAAAAAGAAAGTTATAATGCGATACCTGCAAGGCATAATTAAAGACGACAAAGACTTCGACGTGAGATATCTGATCTCTCTTCTCCCAGAGCATATGGAGGTTAAGCACGAGTTCCAGGTAAGGACAAAGAGGGTGTATTTATATATCTATGCGTATGTTTGCATTTGGAAGTTATTTTACCCTTCCTAATTAAAATAAAATGTGCATTAAACAACGATATTACTAACTAGCTAGAATAATTTGGTGATTGCTTGAGATGTAAAATAAATAATGAACTTAAGCATTATGTAACAGACATTTGCGGGGTGGATAACCAAATTATTGGATGTGAAAAAACATGAAAGGGGTATAATAGAACAAAAGGCAGAGTTGTGGATATTGAAAAATGAGATACCTGAT
Source organism: Trema orientale (assembly GCA_002914845.1). Lineage (NCBI taxonomy): Eukaryota > Viridiplantae > Streptophyta > Magnoliopsida > Rosales > Cannabaceae > Trema > Trema orientale. The sequence goes on from JXTC01000034.1 coordinate 127,391, forward strand.
GATCTAAAAAAGAAGATTATGAGATATGTACGATTGAGATTGCAAGAAAC
>JXTC01000034.1:153862-213911 GCA_002914845.1 Trema orientale
TATATAAAATTCAAATATGGGATCCACCATTCAATATTAATATTGATCAATGGTGCTAAATACTAACTATGCTCACATTATTGGTGATGATGTAAGATTAAAGAATGGACAAATCAGGTTATTTATAAGTAGCAGTTCTAAAGCTAAACTTAATTATGTCATACATCAGTTAAATAAATATGTCTAGAAATATAGTAGTTTTTTTTTTTTTTTTTTGATTTTTACCAAAAATACACTTATAGTTTTAAACCTCAGCTAATTAGTCAATAAAATTCAACTAGTAATTTGACAAAACTCAAGCAGCCAGTAGTCAAACATCAACTAGTCATAGACAAAAAAAGTGGAACAAATCAGTTGAAAAAACTGAACCAACTAGTAACTAAACAAATATTAATCAGTTTGGGAAAAATTAGGGTCTTGTTTAGAACTCTACAATAAAAATTGTTATAAATGAAATAATTTAAAGAAAAAAAAAATGTTCTTACCCCCACAAACCGCTACTGAGCCTAATGCCCTTTTTGTTTATCTCCTCAAGACTACTTAAAATTATACTGTACTCTTAATTACAACTCTAAGCCGCTTTGAATGACAAGAGCTCATTAATTTATAATTTATAATATATAAGGGATCTTGTGCAGGTGAAATTAAGACACAATACGTCTCTTTGACCATAAACAGTAGTACATGAATTTGTGCAGGTGATAATTTTAAATTTCTTTTCTATGATCGCGGGAACCAGATATTTTACTGGGAGGAAGTTCTTAAACATTTTACTTCTGCTCCAATACGTGCCACGAATTCTTCGTGTCTACTTATCTGCCAGGGACCTTGGAAGGAATTTTGATTCACTTACTCGGCTTGTATGGGTAAAAGGTGCTTTCAATTTTTTTCTCTACGTTATAGTTGGTCACGTAAGTATATCTTTTGCCTTGTACTCCTGTATTTACATATATATTACTATTTGCTTCTTTTAAGTGCTGATCAGCTATATATGTATGATCTTTTACCTTGGTTGAAATAAATATTTATTAGGTATTTGGAGCGCTTTGGTACTTCCATTCTTTTTTGCGTGAGACGGCATGCTGGCACCATGCCTTTACCGATAATACTGATTATCGTGGCTGCAATCATAGTCTCTTTGATTGTCATGGCAGCAGCATTACAAATTTGACATGTTTGACACATTTGACGAACTTCTGCCCAGTTGACCCTCCAAATTCAGAGGTCTTCGATTTCGGAATATTTACTGATGCCATCAAGTCTCGTATACTTTATAAAAAAGATTTTCTCAGAAAATTCTCTCGTAGTTTCTGGTGGGGTTTGCAAAATCTGAGGTATGTACACTATAACCACGTATGGAACACTCTAGTTTTTACAATACTGTCATCTGTAATTCCTAGTTACTCTCCCCTACACTGTATATATAATATGTATATATTTATTTCCTATAAAACTACTATTAGATTCTAACTAATTAGTACAAGTACTTTCTGAAAGGGAAATTGAATAATAATCTGTCTTATAATACTCAATCTGTTAAACTTTCAACTATTATCTAAAAGAGTACTCTGAACTGCTGAATTAAGTCTATGAGCTAGTAGGTAGAAATATAGAAAATAGAAGCACAAAACTTAATTAGGTGGGAAAAATGTAACGGAATGAAAGGGTCGCATTTGGTACATAGAATTGTAAAGGGAGGGTAAGAAAATACGTTATAAAAATGGTCACCATTTCATCCATTATGGTGTTCATATAATATCTTGTACTTCAAACTTTTTTAACATAATAAATTTACTTTGTCCATATATTTTCATTATATCAACAATTTTACACAAGCAACTAAACAAGTTTACATATGACAAGTTTGACTGATATTTGAAAACTCACTACTGGTCGTATTTACTTAGCATATATAGCTCATATTTTGTATGTATCAAATTTTTTTTTTCTCTTTCTCTCTCTCTTTTTTTTTTTTACCCTTTTTGTTCATTTTCGCAGTTCTTTTGGTCAAAACCTTGATACTAGCAGCAATATAGAGGAAAACTTCTTCGCAGTTCTTATTTCGATATTGGGCTTGCTTCTATTTTTATACCTCGTTGGAAATTTGCAGGTTGGTACTTTAGGCGGTCTGTTTTTATTTCCTTCGAGATTCATTAGCTCCTACGTACTACATACTGCATGAGAATGCATAAATCAACTATGTATTATATATTGGAACTGCCCGTCGAAACTTTCCTTTATTTTATATAACTTGAGCTGAGCCTGAGCCGAAATATATCACATATCATTAATACCTGCAGTCTTTTTAAAGGTCAGGAAACCTCTCATCGACACCCTCAATGCTAATACGTTTGTTAAAGTGACTCAAGTCTCACAGTGACTGAACGTGCCGAGGAGAGACATCCTAGCATTAGTCATGTAGATAGTACACATATCCCAACGTGTACATCCACATGTGCGTGGTTTGAAAACTCTTAGGCTATATGTTAGTAGGAGGGAAATATATAAAACAGGAAGAAAGGATGGAGAGGTTCGCTAATTGTATTTGGTACCGGGAGAGAATTGTCACAGGTTTTATATTAGGATGGAGAAACGATAAGGCTAGTTACGTAAATGTCAATCAAAGTCCACTTGAATGGACATTTCTCTCCTAAGTTCTGTCTAATTTCGAGGATTAAAAATTGGTTTGGCTGAAACTAAAGATTTGAAATGATGTATTGTCCATGCTCTTCCTTCGTAAAATCTTCCTTACTAAACAACCATCATACCTCAAATTCATCCACTAATACTCCCATGCCTCTCCTTCCTTCCGATTCTCCCACTTACAAACACACTATTAGGCTTAGGGATAGGAACAAGTCGTAGGGAACCTTTCCTGATCTCTCTGCATATTATTGAGAGGGTTTTCAGATAGATAATACACATATCAGTTGTTATTGCTCAGTAAAAGAACTGTGTTAGTTTGCCTATTTATTTAGACATACAGATGTCATTTTAATGTTACACCTATGGACTAATCTATCTTATTATAATCAAGCAGACATATATGCAATTGGCCACAACGAAATCAGAGGCAACAAGGACGAAAATAGGTATCAAACAACCAGAAATAGAATTCTATCTATCTGACCATAGTCTCCCAGACAATAAAAAGAAAGTTATCATGCGATACCTGCAAGGCATAATTAAAGACGACAAAGATTTCGACGTGAGATATCTAATCTCTCTTCTCCAAGAGCATATGGAGGTTGAGCACGAGTTCCAGGTCAGTACAAAGAGGGTGTATTTATATATCTATGCGTATGTTTGCATTTGGAAGTTATTTTACCCTTCCTAATTAAAATAAAATGTGCATTAAACAACGATGTTACTAATTATCTAGAATAATTTGGTGATTGCTTGAGACTTGCTTTGTAAAATAAATAATTGAACTTAAGCGTTATGTAACAGACATTTGCGGAGTGGATAACCAAATTATTGGATGTGAAAAAACATGAAAGGGGTATAATTGAACAAAAGGCAGAGTTGTGGATATTGAAAAATGAGATACCTGATGATCTAAAAAAGAAGATTATGAGATATGTACGATTGAGATTGCAAGAAACCAAAGCTGTAGACGTCGGAAGCGGAAATATTCTGCCCATTCTTCCCTTGGCACTTTTAATGGCTGTCAAGAAACACCTCTGTTTGCCTTTGTTAAAGAAAGTAAGTACGTCCTGATCACCCAAACAAAAGAATGTGTTAAAGAACATATAAATTTGTAAGATATATGTCGCTACCTATTAATCTGTCCTTTAAATTGAATATGTATGAGGGTGCGTGTATGTAGGTGCCAATGCTTCAAAATATGGATGAAAATGTGCACGAAACGATCTGCAACTTTCTGAAACCCGTGACATTTGCGCAGAGTAGCTATATTATTCGAAAGGGAGAACCTCTTGACTTCATTCTGTTCATCACACAAGGTGTTGTATGGACCTTTGGAAGTAGTACTAGTCCAATGGAGCGCCTTCAGAAAGGTGATTACTATGGGAAAGAGCTCATAGAATGGCGGTTGAGCTCAACATCTTACTCCGAGTTCCCAATCTCAACCGCTAATCTCAAATCCCACACCAAAGTTGAAGCCTTTGCTCTTATGGCCATTGATTTGGAACATGTACTCTCCAGTCGGTGGTCCAAGTTCTCCCAGATGTACTCAACCGATGAATCCATGCCTGAAGGCTTGAAGCCTTTTGCAATAGCTTCCATGGAGCAGCTAGTGATCCGGCGGCGCCACATTCAGAAGAAAAGTACGAAAGATAATCCGCGTCAGTCCGGGCATTTATCAATAGAAATGCGTTAACAACTGACAGGATAGGCATGTAAACTACAATCAAAATACTCTTAAACATGGCATCAGCTATATAGAGTTGTTGCTCTTGTCGTCCTTTATTACCACTTCTCAAGGTTTCACATACGGTGTATAAACGAGTATCAGTAGTACTAGAGATACCCTCAAAAATTTAATAAACCATCTTCATGATTACATCCAACTTGATCCCCTGCTCTCCTAAACGGCTAAAAGTGGTTACCTTCAATGGTAACGAAGATCATCAGAACAGAAAATAACCCTTTTGTTCCCGCATGCATGTCTATCTACCCCAGCCAAACAATGCCAGAGTATTATAGAAAAGAGAGTTTGTCGTCGTGGTCCTATTGTCCCTAACACCTTCTTTGCCTCATTTTCTCAAACACTTGGAATGCTTCACCCAGTTTACTGTATTTACTACCAAATGTGGCGATGATTACTTGTTCCATAGCCGAAACCTCATCTGATTGATTATCGACTAAGTATCTTACAATCTCTAAATACCCTTTTCTTCCATTACCATAAGAACTCTAACCGTGACCCCTAAGACTTCAAAGACCCAAAGACGCAACTCATTTCTTAGAAACCAAATCAAACAAGTCCAGTATATGAACCTGGGATGGAAGCCAAAAGCCATAGCAGTGTCGATATTCCCAACTCTACTCTACTCTACTCTACAACAATCACGAATTAAATGGTTTAAACGACTCAACTGAGAGTTCATCTCCGGTACTAAGACGATCTGGGCAATCAAAGTTGGAGCTCGAATGGCAAAGCAAAGCAATGCCACTACAAAACTGGCTTCTTTGATCCCTTTGTTCTGCCTCGAATGATTCATCATTGGACCAAAGAAGTTCAGTCTCTCATGGCGTTTCAGACAACTTGGGACACGACACACGACACACAACGGAGTTAGCTTCCATGCCCCTGCTTGTAGATAATTCACTTTTTTTTTTTTTTTTTTTTGTGAAAGAGATAATTCACATTTCGATGGGTCGAAGTTTTTATTTACGAATAAACGACAAGTCGTATTAATGGAAAGATGTGTCGTTCACAAAAATTATGTCGTTTAGTGGCACGTGGAAAAGGACCCATTGGGCATTGGGTGAAAATGTTTTGAATGTCATCTGATAAAACCAACTACGAAACCTTTTAATTAGTCTTGCTTGTTTATATATATACAGGGCACCAATAGTATGAATTTTTTTTTCCTTTTCTTTGTATTATTTTACTTAATTAAAATTCATTATGCACGTCTTTTTATGATAAAAAAGTGAGAGAAAAATATTAAATAAATAATATGTACTACTTTCTCTTCTAGTGAAAATTAAATACAAATCTTTAATCTATGTTATGTTGGATTTCTAGACTTTTATTTAGCTTTAAAGTAGTTTAATTTCGTTATTCTGCCAGGTTTTATATATTACAAAGCTATAAATCCGAAACTTTACATTGAGCACCCGTTATATAATATGGCCCCGTTTGGTGGCCCGGATTAAAGGTTGGGACTGGACTCCCCAATGAATGATTGGACAAAGGAGTTTGGGCCCCATTTTTAGTTCCTTTCCTATGGGACTAAATTATCGAATAAATTAGTTGTACGCTACTTTTTTTTCCCTCATTAATTAAATCTACTGTCATTCTACTTTTTTAAAATGAATTTTTGATGATCTTGACAGATTCTTGATGTCGGCAGCGATCTTGACGGATTCTTGATGAATTATTGACGGATTTTTAAGGATCTTGACGGATTCTTGATGAATTCTTGACATCGGTGGTGATCTTGACAGGTTCTTAATGAATTCTTGACAATCTTGATAGATTCTTGATGTCGGCGGCGATCTTGATGGATTCTTGATGAATTATTGACGGATTTTTGAGGATCTTGACGGATTCTTGATGAATTCTTGACATCGGCGGTGATCTTGACGGGTTCTTAATGAATTCTTGACAGATTTTTGACTAATTCACTCCCAAAAGTGGTAGAATCTAATAGTGGTAATAAATTTAGTTAAATATTTGAAAAAAGTGACAATTGTCTATTTAACCCTTAAATTATCCCAAGTAGAAGTTGGGTTAATTTAATCCCAAACCCAACACCTTTTATTTTTTTTCTTAAATAAATTTTTTAATTAATATAAATATATATAAATATTAATTAAATTCCAATTTTTATTTTTTAACTAAAAATATATATTATTTTTATATACTTATTTTCCATAAATAAATTAAAATCATATTATTTTATATAATCATCGTTTAAATTTATTTTTTCTATTTTTGAAAATATTTATTTATTTATTTATAAATAAAATATAATTAGAATTACATTAAAAAGAGTTGTTATATTTACTTTATTTTAATCCTATATTTCACCAAAATATAGTACTAAATAGCACTATTCAATACTATTCAATACAATTCAATGTAATCCAATCTTATTTAATAGTCCAATCCAATAGCGGTATATGCTCATAAGTCATAACCTCTAGTTTTCTAACTACTTTGCAGGACTCAAAATCGTTCAAAGCTTCATGGCACAAACTGAGACGAGGTTCTTGAATATTTGATCTATCCATAACGTAGTAAGAGCATCAACCACATAATACTATGAGTGATGATGATGAATGACTTTGAAGATAAAGATACAGTATCATTACGTACGGTTAGTATTGTCTTTATTTTCACTGGCAACCTCACTTTTGTTTATCACCAAAATCTAATATTATTTTCATGGGGTTTAATGTTTCTTCTTGTACGTCAGCGTTGATTATGAGAAGCATTATTATTTGGACCCCATGAAAGGTGGAGGGCTACCAACACTTCCAAGAGCTTCAATCAAATAAGTATAGGATATAAAGCTGGGGGGTAAAACCCCATGGCGATGGCGTCCAACTGAGCCAAAAGAGCCATAGCCCTGCCAATATTTCCCTACTCGACAATAATCACGAATCATATAGTTGTAAAACTCACCTGAAAGTTGTTCTCCGGTGAAAAGACGACCTGGGCATTCAAGAATCGAGCTTTTACTATCCAGTGTTGCTACAAAACTGGGCTTTTCGACCCCTTTGTTCTGCCATGGATGGTTCATGGAACCGAACAACTTGAACTTCGCTGGGCAGAGAGGAAGTGATGATATTGAGTTGGGACACAGAACAGAGCTCAATTCCATGTCCCTTACTCGTAGGTAAAGATGCCTGAGAATTATAGACTTCTTTGGGTCTTTTCAAATTGTTTTATAAAATTTCTTATTGATTTGGAGCGAAAACCAAATTGAATTTCTGGACATGAGGTAGAAACACTCGGTTCAAACTCACTCGAGAATTTCTGGTGTGTGTCGTTTGGTATTTTGGGCCCCCTTGTTAAACGACATGAAGTTTAGTACAACTATCTGAATTCAAAAAACGACATGTCGTTTTTCCTTTATTTTAATGCTTGGTCATATATCAAAACGTTTTAATAATTCTTGCCTATTTATATGTATAATTATGCTCACATATACTAACATACAAAGCTTTATTATCATTATTATTATTATTATACTTTAAGTCCCTTAACGGGATTTATTATAATGCAGTAAGACCGATAATAGGAATACTATTAAAGTAATAAACAATATTCGCTCATATCTACATGGCACTTCAAAATAAGTTATAGGCAAAGACTCCTCTTTATATGTAAGACAAAATTTTTTTCTTTAATTTAAAAAAAAATGCAAGTTGATTCGTTTCTCGAGGTCAGCGATGATATTTAACTAAAGGAAAGGAGATCTCTTTGATTTTCTAGTGTCCAACTATATTACCACTCATCTGTTTTATAGTACTTTAATTTGTTGACATACTCATTACATATTTCTTGTTTGCGCAATATGTGGATATTATCATCCTCAATTGCCTCGACATAGTTTCTTTCTTCTCAGCCAAAACCACATAAACACTAGTTGATACTTTACGGATTTTCTTAATTATTAATAGTAGTAAACAGAAAAATAAAACAGCACGCTTGCCTTAAAAACTGTCTATTTTGGAACAAGGTTTAAGCTTTTACTATTTTGTATTTTTGTTTCTGAAGGTTTTTATTTTAGGTTATTCCTATCTAGTAATTAATTCAGACTTTTTCAATAACGAATTTACTATTTATTTGTGACATACATAAATACGGAGTCTATGCCAACGACCACAATCATTGTTTCGTTAAAATATGTGGTTTAGTTTACAAAGTGTATTAAAATTTATTTGATATCAATCTCATTTTTTTTTATATTATTTGATTCTACTCTTTTAATTCCATATTCAAAGATCCCGTTCATAGATGATGATAAAGCGGCGACTTTAGGTTCTTGATTGATCGGACAAATAAAAGTCTTCTTCTTCCATATTTTATGTATTTTATTTTTTGCTAAGAAAAGATTCATTATTACGTTAGTGTGTATTCCCCACATATATGAATAATGGCCATATAAAAGCTCAGGGTTTAACGCGTTTATTCTTGCACCCTTTAAAAGTCAGTCAAGATCAGTTGGTCTATACATTGTTGCCATCTAACTATTACTTTATAAATCCACATGTATTTTTATATTATTTTGAACAAGTCAAGCAAACGTTGAAAAATGAATAAAATAGAATAAAAAACTTTGGATAATAGTGATAACTTTGCCGGGTACTTTACCAACCATCCAATGTGTATGAATATATTTTGTAGCTTATAATTATTTACTAGCTTATACTCTGTTCCCTTACTAAATCAGCATTATAAATACTCAATGCCTAAATGGAAGCCTACTATATATATCCTATTTTTCCTTGTTGCACCTAAATTAATTTCCTAGCACTAGTGCTTTTAATTAATCCTAGCTTTGTGTACCGGGCGGCTGCTTTGTCTAGTTCTTTTAGAACCATTAATCAGTACAGTACTCATCATCATCATCATCTGTTGTTCCAGTTGATGTGGCCGTCCAATGATTTGGAGCGGACTCCGCAAGAAAGGTACGTAGCTTCTTCGATTTATCACCCTGTTTTGAACTAAGGTAGCAGCTTTAATTTCTTTCTTGTGCTAAAAAATCGTATGTTAACACATGCTTGATAGACTCTCCTTTGAGGAAAAATTAATACAAAAAGTTCTCAGAACAGAGCTATGGTAGCTGGGTCTGATTTATTTGTTCTGCTAAAAACTTTTTATGTATTGCTTTCTCTTTTGATCAAAAAAATTGAAAACTAAATACGAACATTATGTTGGATTCCTATTCTTTTATTTAGCTTTAAGTTAGTTTAATCCGGTTCCAGCCAGGTCTTATGCATTGCAGAGCTATAAATCCGAAACCTCATTATAAGCACCCTGTTATATGATATATACTCCTAATTACCTCAAGTTTTCTATACAATTTGCAGGACTCGAAGTGGTTGAGAGCTTTGTGGTACTAACTCAAACGAGTTTTCTTAATTTGACCTATCCATTCGTAGTAAGAGCATCTACGGTATAAGATTGTCAAGTCATGATGAATAAGTTTGAAGATAAAGACACAGTATCATTACGGTTGGTATTTTCTTTATCTTCTCTGGCGACTAAACTTGTTTATCACCAATTTTTTTTTTTTTTTTTTTTTATTTCCATAGCTTTGAGGTTTTCTTTTTATGCTTCAGCATTGATTATGAGAAGCGATATTATTCGGACCCCATGAAAGGTGGAGGGCTACACGATTTTTCACCAAAAAAGGATAGAATAAAAGTAGAGAAAATATTGAACCCATGGGCATCGTACCCTCGGTTGTGGAACAAGATATTCTTAGTCTCATGTGTTATTGGACTCACAATCGATCCATTGTTCCTCTACATTCCTATTATAAACGATGACAAAAAGTGCCTTGAAATGGACTACCATATGAAGAATGTAGCTCTTGTTTTGAGATCTTTGACGGATTTTGCTTATGTACTTCACCTCATTTTTCGGCTTCGAAGCGCGTTAGTAATGTCTAAGGAACTCGGCATATCCATATTCACAGGGCTTCCCTGGTCTTATCTTCTAATCGATGTTTTAGCCATTCTACCCCTCCCTCAGGTAATGCTAGTTTTTCTCGAGTACTTTCACCTGTTCCTTTTTTGTAACTAACGAGTAAAATCTTCAACTAACTAATCTAATTTGTACGTAGGTAGTAGTTTTAGTATACTTTTCGAAGATTGCGGGCTCAAAATCTTTGACAGCAAGAAAGTTCATAAATCTACTGCTTCTTCTCCAATATGTGCCGCGAATTCTTCGAGTCTACCTATCTGCCAAAGAGCTCGGAAGGACATTTGACTCACTCACTCGACGTGTGTGGGTTAGAGGTGCCTTCTTCTTTTTTCTCTACATTATTTTTGGTCATGTAAGTATCTTAGTTTTGTTACCATTACTTAAAACATTAATCTCCTTGTCATGATTTGCGATCATTCATTTTTGAGGAACTTGTAATATTGTATGAATCTTAGGTGTTTGGAGCCCTTTGGTACTTCTATGCCATTTTTCGCGAGACAGCATGCTGGCACCTTGCCTGTAAAAGTTTCCCAGGATGCATTCCTAGTCCTTTTGACTGTCGTGGCAATACTCTGATGAAGAATTTGACATATTTGAATGAGTTTTGCCCCACTGATCCACCAAACCCAGCGGTCTTCAATTTTGGAATATTTGCTGATGCCATCGAGTCTCGTATAGTCTGCAAAACAGATTTTCTCAGAAAATTCTCTAGTAGTTTTTGGTGGGGTTTGCGAAATCTGAGGTTCGTACATAAAATTGCTAAATCAAAACATATACTCAAGTCTCCTTTGACTGAAAATTCTCAACTAATGTACAGCTGCTGCACTTCTATTCTTCATAATTGTGTCTTGTTTGTTTTTGTCTTTTGTAGTTCTTTCGGTCAAAACCTCGACACAAGTAGCAATGTACAGGAAAACTTCTTTGCGGTTCTTATTTCTATCTTGGGCTTACTTTTATTTTTGTACCTTATTGGAAATCTTCAGGTTGGTACTCCTTAGTCTTTGTTAAGCTTTCTTTCCTTCAAGCTTCATAGCTTCTATGTACTAGTATCAATATATAGTAATTTATAGAGAGTTCAGGTATTACTTTATGTATCAGTTTAATATTTATGTACTAGTATCAATATATAGTAATTTATAGAGAGTTCAGGTATTACTTTATGTATCAGTTTAATATTTTCATTAGAACACATTGTGTTTGCCTAGTTGGAAAGTATGTAAATGGACACATTGAGATGTCACTCAAATGTTACTCAACCCCAGGATTCGATGGACTTATACTCTTGATGTAAATTGCAGACATACATGCAGTTGGCAACCACAAAATCAGAAGAGGCGAGACAAAAAATAAGTATCAAACGACCAGAAATAGATTCGTATCTATCAAACCATGGCCTCCCAGCGCATAAAAAGAAAGTCATCATGAGATACCTAACAAGAACAATCAAAGAAGAAAAAGATTTCGATGTCAAACATCTCTTTTCTCTTCTTGAAGAGCATGCTGAACATGGTCAGCAAAAGAGTGAGGTCTGTATACAGATAGACACTTGTTATCAGACAATATTAGACATTGAGAACAATATGCATTTGTTAAATATATACTCGTTAGACATGGTAGGTAGGATTTGATGATGAACTAAGCTAAGTATTCGTTGTGCAACAGACATTTGCAGCTTGGGTAACCAAAATATTGGATGTGAAAAAACATGAGAGGAACACAACAGAACATAAGGCAGAGTTGTGGATATTAAAAAATAGAATTCCTCTTGACATAAGGCCAAAGATTATGAGATACGTACGGTTGAGATTGCAAGAAGGCAAAGATGTAGATATCGCACATCTTCTGCATATTCTCCCCTTGTCGCTTGGAATGTCGATCAAGAAACACATCTGCTTCCCCATGTTGAAAAAAGTAAGTTCATCAGTCACTCAATCAAATAATGAAATGCAGAGTTGAATTTTTCATCAGTCACTCAATCAAATAATGAAATGCAGAGTTGAATTTTAGTTTGAAGTACCTATTGTTTGTTGGTTGTTTATAGGTTCCACTGTTTCAAAACATGGATGAATACGTTTTTGAAACGATCTGCAAATTTCTTAAGCCAGTGATATACTCGGAGAAGAGCTACATTATCCGGAAGGGAGAGCCTCTTGATATGATGCTCTTCATAACGCAAGGTGTTGTGTGGACTTTTGGAAGTAGTATTAGTCCCTTGGAACGCCTGCAGAAAGGTGACTACTTCGGAAACAAACTCATAGAATGGCAGTTGAGCTCCACATCCTATTCTGACTTCCCAATCTCGACCGCTAATCTCAAATCCCATACCAAAGTTGAAGCCTTTGCGCTAATGGCCGTCGATTTAGAGCAGGTACTCTCCAGTTGCTGGTCCAAGTTCTCTCAGTATTCAACCGATGATTCCATGTCCGAGGGCTTGAAGCCTTTCGCAGCTGCTTCTTTGCAACGAGGATTCCGGCGCTACATGAGAAACAAAAAGGCGAAAGAGAATCAGCCTCAGCATAAATGTCTACTGACAATATCCCCAGACTGGTAATAATACCACGCACGGCATTGGAGAATTCCACGTCGTTGTTGTATTAGGCCTCGAGCTTTTCTCTGCTTCATTTTATCAAACACTTGGAAGGCAATCCCTAGTTCACAAGTATACACCAGTCGGGTCTTCGATTCCCCTGAATACCCACATGACCCATTACCATCAAAACTCTAACCGCGACCCCTAAGAGGCCTCTTCGTCAAGAAGCCTCGAGGCTCACTAACCAAAATAATACTTCGAAAGTGAAAGCTTCAATTGGAAAATGTTGAAAGTGACTTAGGACACAATTTAGAAACATTAATCCGATGCTCCTATGCTCAGATAATTCTCATGCTCCTATGTTGAAAGTGTATCATATCTCTTGTAAACGACAATAATTGGAACAGAGTCTCCAATTTTGCTGATGCGTATCATTTTTGGTCGGTAACCCCTAGAACTTGGGCTTTCTCCAACGTTCTCTTTGCTCTTTCCATTAAAACAATGAAAATCACGTTCGTTTTAGGATGTTGTCGTTCGTATGTTTCCGTGTGGCACTCATAACCAGTTTGCTCGAATAGTGTCCTTTTGTGTTCTACTTCCTTATACTCTTTATCGTTTTTCATTTTATGTCGTTGTTCGATGCTATATTCCGTTTTAAGTTGTTTACTGTTTTGTTTTGAAGATTATCTCGTAGTTGATTTGTCTTGTCTAAAATATTTCGTTGCTTCTTGTTTTGTTGCCGTCATTTTCTTGTTATCATATTGAGTTACGTTTTCTGATTCTATCATGTTGTCGTTTTTTATTTTGAAGTGTATTCCTAGAAGATTCTATTTTATCTTCATGTCGTTTGCAAGCTGTTATCTAATATACTAGTATCGTTCTAAGATGTTATTGTCGTTTGTATCTTTATCTTGTTTTTCTACTATTTTCATGTCTTTTCAGGGTTTAGCCGTTTAGGATGTCGCTCTAATGTGATGAATTTTTAATGTGTTGTCGACTTTAATGTCTCATCATTTTTGCTCTGAAATAAGATTGTTTTTTGTTCACCATGTCAGTTGATTTCAGATTATTGTGGTTTCCATATTTTTGTATATAGACAAGCAATTGTAAGTGGATTTTGTTAGACTTTCATGAAAAGTGAACAATATCGTCCGAGAACATGAACATTTTATTCAAACCAAAAATGTAGAGGAGCATATGTAGTGGAGCATCTCCAATGCAGTTCTAAAGAGTAATAATAGCTGCACACAAAATTTACATACAAAAATCACACATAATAATTTAATATACTTTTTAATCACTAATATATTTTTTTTCAATGAGATCATACCAATTAGTTAATAATCTTACCACATCAGTGTATGTGACTTTCACATATAAATTTTATGTCCTTAGTACTACTCTAATTCTAAATCATATTTGTAATGGAGGTACGCTGTCTAAACGTACGACGGCCCATGGAGACGCAAATGCTACTGACTCGGATTGATGATTATATATATATATATATGGGCACCAATCCAGTTTTATCTATCATAGGTATTGTTTTGCCCAATTAAAATTGATCACACACGTCTTTTCATAATAAAAATTGGAGAGATAAAAACATTAAATAATATATATTTATTATTATTATTTTTTTACCAACTATCTAAATTATAGTAGCCGTTAAATTATGATCTAATATCTAAAAGCCAATACTTATATATGGGTAAAAAAAAAATAACTATTGAATTGGGAACCTATATATATATATATATATATTGGTGGTATACATATGATGAAATCTAAGATACCTCGTAAAGTCAAATCAAAGTTGCTTTAAAATTTTTTGGGTTAACTATAGTTATGAACCTTAAATTATAATTATTGTACTATTTTGGCCTCCAAACTTTCAACTTATATAATAATAGCTCCTAAATTATGCAATTATTACAGCAACCGCCCCTTTATCACAAACAGTTTTTTAATAGAAAATAGTCATGAGTAATTAAAGCGTATAATTTGACATTATTTACTTATATGAGTAAAAGTCCCGTGTTCATCTATAGTTATACTAAACTATGTGCTTTGCACATGATTTATTTTTGTTAAAAATTTAACAGTTTGTGAAAAAATGATCATTACCACAATAATTGTATAAGTCTTAGTAATCTATTGTATAAGTTAAAAATTCAGAATTTCATTCTTGACCACAGTTACTAAACTATATGCTTTGTAATAACTTCTTTTTGTTAAATATCTAACAATTTTTTGTGACAAAAAGGTCATTATTGCAGCAATTACATAATTCAGAAGCCATTACTATGTAAGTTAAAAATTTATAGGTCAAAGTGACATAACAGGTATAATTCGGGGGGCTACTAATGTTATTAGCCCATTCAAATTTTTTTAATAAAATAAGACTTTTGTTTTATTAAGGTGTAGACTTTGGATTTTTTTACTAATGTTGTTAGTGCTTCTTTGATCTTAATTTGAAGAGTAATGTCAGCACTAACATGATGTGATTGTCTGATATTTGCTAATATTAATTATAGATTAGATGAGACCCATATTTGACATAGTCTATTAATAATTAAAACTATCCAATAAGAAACAGACATATCATATGGTATTGGACACTATATGAAACCCATAACATAGCTCTAAATTGAAAGTCTAAGAATTTTATTATATTTGTTATCATAATTAGAACTTATTTGACAACGTTTATGATAATTTATTTCATGATGTAAATTTCTCCGGACATCTTAAAAATATCGTTACACGTTATATTTCACTTTTTAACTTTTAAACATAAATATTACTCAAGGAAACCCGAAAATTCATGCATCATTTTGAGAATTAAAAATGCTTGAGTTCTAACACATCTTCACTTTTATTATTATTATTATAATGATGGCCATGTGAGTTAATTGTCGTAATCTAATTATACTTTCTTTTTCCTTGAAAATCTAACTATGCTTTTATATATCGGTATATATTTTTTAAAACAATATGTTGAACTAATCAAGTAAACATTTGAAAAAAGAAAACAAATGGATAACGATAATTTTAACCAGTGCTTGATCACTAACCATGTGCATGCATGTATATATATATGAGTACCAATTCAGTAGGTATTTTTTTTTTTTTAATTATACATAAGTATCATTTAGGCTAATAAAAATTTTTCTTGCACATTTTTTTATATTAAAAAATAGGAGAGAGAAATAATATTAATGATGCACATCTTTTTATACACTTCATTATAGTCATTGAATCACCATTAAATGATGATCCAATAGCTAAAAAAAAATATCTACACATAGATTAAAAAAAAAAAAATACCTATTCTTTTGTAAATACTCCGACGTTGCAGAATCCTAGCTAGCTAGTTAAAAATTTTGGCTTGCTCGAGAACCTTCGTTCGTGGAAGACTCCTCCTTCTTGTTGGACCTATATTAATCTTAATAATTTCTTAGCGTTGTATAATTTGTCTACTTCTTTCTGGAACCATAAATACGTAATGATCATGAGATCACCATCTCAGGAGTTCTAATTGGAGACGCAAATGCTACTGACTCAGATAGAATGGCTTTCCTGATCGTACACTTATTTTGATAATTGATAATGATATATGTATATATATGGTCATACCTAACCTCCTTAGTAAACCATTTACAGTTTACCTCGTAAAATGAAAATCAAAGTTGCTTTAAAAAAAATTTTAAAAAAAGAAGACTTTTGTTTTAGCTAGGAGGAGACTTGGGACGACTTGTAGCTGGTTGAGTTCCCCATATAATAAAATCAATGTTTATTGAGCTTTCAAGTTGAAAGTCTGAGAATTGTATTATATTTCTTAGCACAAATAGGACTTCTTTGGCAACGTTTATGACTTTCTGTTTCATGATGTAAATTTATTCAAACGTCTTAAAAATGTCTTGACATTATATTTCATTTTTATGAACTAGAAAAGAAAAAAGATAAATATAAATATTACCAAGGAAACCCGAAATTTCATGCATCGATCTTTGCGAGAATTAAAAATACTTGAGTTCTAACACACCTTGCTTTATTATTATTATTATTATTATTATTATTATTATTATTATGGTCATGTTAGATAATTGTCACAATCTAATTATACTTTCAATAATATGTTGAACTAGTCAAGTAAACATTGAAAAAAAAAAAAAACAAAATGGATAGCGATAATTTTGCCCCGTGCTTCACGAACCAATTTGCATGTATGTATATTTTTATTTTTATTTTTTTATCTTTTTTCTCTTTTTTAAATATATACTCTGAAGTTGGGGAATCTAGCTAGCTAGCCTAGTTATAAATATTGGCTTTGCTCGAGTACCTTCGTTTCGTTCGTGTAAGACTCCTCCTTCTTGTTGGACGTATTAATATCAATATTTAGCAATTTCTTAGCTCAATTTGCATTATTTGTGTACTTGTTTTGGAACCATAAATTACGTAATGGCCATGAGATCGTCATCTTAGGAGTTCCAGTGGATATATCCGTCTAAGTTTTGGGAACGCTGTCCGGTTTATATAGGTAAGTACGTATTGGCTTCTTTTATAACCCTGTTTTATCTAATTAACCAAGTAATAAAGGGCTACCCCTATCTCCCTGTTATAGCTAAGGTCTGTATTGTGCATATTGGCACTAGTTTTGCTTCCTCTTTTATAAAAATAACTAAAAATAAATAAATAAAATACAAATCTCAGTCTAAGTAAAGCTGAATTCTAGTCTTTACAAGATTTAAGGTATTAATTTTGTTTCTGGCTGGTGTTCTATACATTGGAGAGCGCTATATAACTCTAAAACCTTATAATAAGCACATTTCCTAAAAATAATTTATGCAAGGAAAATGCTTTGGTCTAATCTAATGTAGTATTCTTAATTGCTGGAATATTTCCTTCACATTCTCCCTCTATGTCTCTCTCAGTCATGGAACTCAAACCTGATTCATCCTTCAAGTACTTGTTTCCTTTTTGTATCTTTATGTGTACTTACATAACGATTTTAATGTTATAAACTTTGTTACATATGGTATAGGATTGCACATAAGATAAACATATATGTTCCTAATATACTGCACTTCTTATAAATTTGCACGACTCGAAAGTCGTTTTTAACTTTGTGGTACTAATTGATTATAGGAGTTTCTTAATCTGATCAACTTACTACTTATCAAGAGTAGAGGGACACCCGTATAAAATTATCAAGTGATGATGAATAATTGTGAAGATATAGATACAGTGTCATTGCGGTTAGTCTCTCTTTGGCGACTCTGTTTTTAAATTTTTATTTGGACATAACCATATGTTTTTTTTTTTTTTTTGGGAACAAAATAAAAAAAAAAATGAGGCTAACTAATTTCATGGGGTTTAATATTTCTTATTCCGTACTTCAGCATTGATTTTGAGAAGCAACATTATTCTGACCCCATGAAAGCCGGAGGGCTCCGAGTCCGACCCCATGATTTTCCAAACCCATGGACAGTTTCGAATCATCGACTATGGGATAAGATATTCTTAGCTTCATGCGTGATTGGAGTCTCATTCGATCCATTGTTCCTCTACATTCCCATTGTAGATGATGACAAAAAGTGCCTCGACATGGACCAGAATATAAAGAATATAGCTCTTGTTTTGAGATCTATTACGGATTTCGCATACATACTTCACCTCTATTTTAGGCTTCGAGGTGCAATGGCAATATCTAAGGACCTTGGCCTATCCATATTCACAGGGCTTCCCTGGTCTTACCTTATAATCGATGTTTTAGCCATTCTTCCCCTGCCTCAGGTAATTAAGTACTTTCAAACTACGCCATTCTCTTTTGTAACTAATTATGAGCGTAGTCTTCGACTAACTAATCTATAATTTGTACGCAGGTGATAGTTTTAGTATTCTTGTCGAAAATCTCGGGCTCGAAATCTTTGACTGCAAGGAAGTTCTTAAGCTTACTACTTCAACTCCAATATGTACCACGCATTCTCCGGATATACTTATCCGCCAAAGAGATTGGAAAGACATTTGACTCACTCACTAGACGTGTGTGGGTCAGAGGTGCCTTCTTCTTTTTTCTCTACATTATTTTCGGTCATGTAAGTTATCTTAACTATGTTTATTTTTCGTTTCTCTTTTCTCATGATTAATTTATTAAGCATTAATCTTGTTTTCACGACTCGTGATGATTTATTTTTGTGAAACTTGTGAAATAATGTCTAATTAGGTGTTTGGAGCACTTTGGTACTTTTATTCGATTTTTCGCGAGACGAAATGCTGGCACATTGCTTGTCGAAGTACCCCAGGATGCGTTCCTAGTCCATTTGACTGTCGTGGCAATAATCCGATGAAGAATTTGACATATCTGATCAATGAATTTTGGCCTGTTAATCCACCAAACTCAACGGTCTTCAATTTCGGAATATTTGAAGATGCCATTGAATCTCGTATACACGGAAGAAAAGATTTTCTCATGATATTCTCTCGTAGTTTTTGGTGGGGTTTGAAAAATTTGAGGTTGGTACATATATATATATATATATATATATATATATATATATATATATATATATAATTCCAAAAATTATAGTTGCAGCACTTTAATAATCCATAGTACTCCATGCTCATGTTTTTTTGTTTCTTTTTTTTGGTAGTTCTTTTGGTCAAAACCTCGACACAAGTAGCGATCCAGAGGAGATCTTGTTTGCAGTTATTATTTCTATCTTGGGCTTACTTTTATTTTTGTACCTTATTGGAAATCTTCAGGTTAGTACTCCTAAGTCTATATATGATACATCCCTATCTATTAATGTTATAAGATTGTTAGAGATGTCATTTTTTAAGATTGTTAGAGATGTCACTTTATTGCATCCTTGTCTATAGATTAGTATGGACTAACGTTTTTTATGAAAACGACTATAGACATACATGCAGTTGGCAATCACAAAATCGGAAAAGGCAAGGCGAAAAATAAGTACCAAAAAACCCGAAATAGATTCGTATCTATCAAATCATGGCCTCCCAGCGCATAAAAAGACCGTCATCATGAGATACATAACACGAACAATTAAGAAAGACAGAGACTTCGACATCAGGCATCTCTTTTCTCTCCTTGAAGAACATGCTACTGATCATGGCCAACACAAGAGTGAGGTCCGTATGTATATATTGATTTATATTTAGACAAATATTACACAACGTTGAAATATTTGTTAAATACTCACTCATTAGTCATGGTACCTATTAATATAAACTTTCATGGCGGAATTAACAGACATTTGCGGCTTGGGTGACCAAAATATTGGATATGAAAAAACGTGAGAGGAACATTACAGCAGAACAAAAGACGGAGTTGTGGATATCAAAGAATGGTATCCCTGACGATATAAGGCAGAAGATTACGAGTTTCGTACGGCTGACTTTGCAAGAAGGCGAAGATGTAGATATTGGACATCTTTTGCATGTTCTTCCCTCGTCGCTTGGAATGTCGATAAAGAAACACCTCTGCTTCCCCATGTTAAAGAAGGTAATAATTATACTTGATCAAATATTGATGATCGATGAATGTGGATTTGAATTTGAATTTGATGAAGCAAGTGATACATATTTATAGGTGCCAATGCTTAAAAACAAGGAGGAATTCGTTTTCGAAACGATCTGCAAATATCTGAAGCCAGTGATATACTCAGAGAAAGCCTATATTTTTAGAAAGGGAGAGCCTCTTGATATGATGCTCTTCATCACGCAAGGTGCTGTGTGGACCTTTGGAAGTAGTACCAGTCCGATGGACTGCCTTAGGGAAGGTGATTGCTACGGGAATGAACTCATAGAGTGGTGGCTGAGGTTGAGGCCAAAGTCAACATCGATATCGTATTCCGAATTCCCAATCTCAGCCGTCAATCTCAAATCACACACCAAGGTTGAATCCTTGGCTTTAATGGCCATCGATTTGGAGCATGCACTCTCCAATTGCTGGTCTTGAAGCCCACACCGGCCCCGTTTTCAGTTATTTCTGCCGTTTTATGGTGTCGTCGTTTTCGCAGATTATTGTCGTTTTTCTAATCTCAGGGTTCGAATAGATTCACGTCGTTGTCGCCTTTGATGTGAGTCATTTTACCCGGACATTTCTTTCTGTTGATCGCGTCGATGATTTCGGATAATTTTAGTTTTAATCTTGATCATGTCCAGGCCACTAAGCCAATTTTTTGGATTTAATCATGAAAATGAGACATACTGTCCGAGGACAATAAGAAATCCAACAAATTATTGAAAAATGACAAATAGATTATACAGATTTTCTAAGCAAATCCAAATTTTGGCAGCTCCCTGGCGTCGCGGTGGAGCTTCGCCGGTGGTCGGGGTAGCTTGACGATGGCCGGAGGGCGGCGGGGTTGCTGCTCGGCTGCTGGCGGCTTTCCGCCGGGCGAGAGAGAGAAGTGAAAAATGAGGGCCAGGTGGCCCTATGTAACTGGGAGTGTGTAATTTTTTAAAATTTGCACCATAGTCCCATTTTTTCAAAATCCTTTCAATTTAGTCCTCAAAAATTTCAATTTGGTCCCCCTTTCCAAAGAAACTTTGGAAATTAATCCCTCTATATTTTACTTCTAATAATTGGTAAAATTCCAAATTTCTCCTACCCTAGTTTAGATAGTTGGGCTCATATTGGAGACTAGCTATATTGGAGACTAGCTATTCAAGACTATGCTGAGTGCTCCTCCTTTCATGTCTTTTTGGCCTCATATTGAAACTAATTGACGATGACGATGATTTGTAAGTAATATATATCATTCTTTCAATCAAACACTCCAAAACTAAAAAAAAATCTCTCTCAAGACTCTTGAATGGTTCACTTTTCCCTTACCCTAGCTAGCTAATTGTTTTTTTTTTTTTTTTTTTTTTTTTTTGTTAACTAAGGGTCGATGATGATTTCTAAGTAATATATATATATATATCATGCTTTCAAGAAAACACTCGAAAACTGAAAAAAAAAATAATCTTACTTGAGGCTCTTGAACTTGAATAGTATACTTTCCCCCGCCCTAGCTTAGCTAGTTGGGGCTTTTTTTTTTTCCCTTAGCTAGGTGTCTTTAGTTTTATTCTTCATCACTATATCTTTACCATTCCTTTTTTAGCCCTTGCTCTCTTAGTTTGTTACCTAGCTAGATATGCTAATTAATGGAAAATATGAAACTATCATTTTTCTAATATGTGATGCTACTTTACCATGAACGTTTTTGTCATTGACTAATAAATGTCTTGATTTTCTTATGCCAGGCAATCAACAGTTATTATCAGAGGCATAATATCATTAGTTGAGGAAAATTTAGGAAATTCATAGATCGTTACCATCAAATATTTCGGTACCCACATGTACACACATACCAATTCACATAAAAGTGTGTTGCTTTCGATTATCGTTGTGTGATAGCTATGCGATATTGGTGAAATAGCTGTTTGGTTACATTTGTTATATGATTGAGTTTTTTTTTTTTTGTAAGGAATGTTATGTGATTAAGGTTTTATTTATTTTGTTTTTTCTGTACTTAGCCTTAAATTAGGTTAGAAATTATCTAGAATAATGAAATTAATGTAGGATTTTACACCTACTTGAAATAGAATGTAGTGAATTTTTATCCATTTTCTATGATATATTCCTATAAAATTAAATCTATATAAGTCAATAATCCCGTATTTATGTATGTTGATGGCATATATTTATTTTTACATATATTTTTGCCATTTTGAAGCTAACATTCTCTTCGATTTCTATACTTTGATTTAGATTCCTACATTATCATGCCAACAAAAAGTTTATTTCCTTTAAGAAATAAGGTCTTTTGTTTTATGATTAAATTTTGATGCTCTATCATATCCTTTGTTGGATCACTATAAATATTGGCACATTAAGATACAGAGGAGACACATATACATATACATATAGTATATACAAAAACTAATAAAGTAAGAGAGAGAGCAAAAGAGAGAGAGAGAGAAATAATGTCAATGGCACTTCGTTTTTTTCTTTTCCATCAAGCCAATAAACATTTAATGAAAAAGATAGGCTGATAGAATATGCTAGACATGCAACATGCACTTTTTCATGCGAAAGTTACAAACTTTTTCCAAACCATATAAGATGCGATCACTTCCCAAACCCTATATATTGACAAACTACAAAAATAATTAAATAAATAAATAAAAAAGAAAAAACAAATCATATTGTATTCTTAATCTTATCAATGCCTAAAAAAATAATTTAAAAAAAGAAACAAAAACAAGAAAAAAAAAAAGAATGATAATCGAGTTACTCTGATGCTCAGTTGGTCATAAATCGTAGTATATAGTCTCCAACTGATAATAAAAAAAAAGTAGATTATATAATCTTTAGAAACTGGCGAAATCCGCATGAACCACTTATTACTAGAAACAATTTCGGGTTATACTTTGTGGGGTATGATTTCGTTTAAATTCTAAGTCAAGGGTCCATATTAGAGTGATGGCGTTGTCCAATATAGATATATACATGTATATATAATGAGAGGGACTAGTGAACAACTCTCTTCCTGTCTCTCTCTCTCTGTGTGTGTATATATATGTATCTGGTTCTAAAACTATAGGAATCAAAATATGATTAGGTAGAGTTCAATTTTGAGAAAAAAAGAATAGGTAGAGTTGAAAATATGTCCTAATTTATGTAGAAAAAAATACCTAATCCATGGAACTAATTAAATTACTTGAGGTAATTAGTTGGCTTACATGAGGTAACCATATCAATATTTTTGAAATAAACTAGGTGATTCGAGATTTTTCAATTTTTGGACTTTGGATTTATATTTATATAAAAAACTTTTTCCTTTATTTTGAAAATTTTCCAATATTAGAACAAATACAATTTAATACAATCTAATACGACCACTCTTGGAATATAATATAGTATAATTTAATATGTCTTAATATGAATAATACAATACATTGTATCTTAATACAATATGACACATCACCTTAATCGACAATAACGTTATGTAAATATGGTTCCCACCTTTGGTCATGTACCTCAATATGCATGCTATATTTTGCTTAAACAAATACGAATCACGAGTGTGACTATACTATTCATTTATATATTAATTTTTTTAGTGATAATATATGATTTAGCTAAAGAAATAACAAACAAACCTGTTTATCAGTTAACCACATCAATTGTTATTTCATTTAAATGTTCATGAGAACCACGTGTCATGATTATGCTGTCAACACCACGTGTCATGATTATGCTGTCAACTTCAATTCAATTTTATTTTGTTATTTAGGGAATTTTCTGTGCGTAAAAGCTTTTAGTCAAATAATATATGTATAAATTTATATGTTTATAAATATATATTAACTGAAAGAATTACTCTTAGTTAATCGCCATAAGTAAAAGTAACTCCTAAATAGTAATTAGATATTGTACATCTATACATAACTAGATCGTCTACATTTTTTTATGAAAATATATAGTATACATATATATATATATATATAATACCACAAACAAATTAAAAAAAGAAAGAAAGAAAGAAAGAGAAAAAGAGAGAAAGTCAAACCATTCCAATATATAAACAAAATATGATAAATTACGTACTATGTTATGCTAGCTTTGTATTGTCTAATATAGCCATAATCCACAATGGCTACAATAGGATGTTATATACATAGTTTTGGTTTTTTATTGATTATCTTGTTGTAGGTGACGTTGCTTTTTTACTTTGAATGGATGATGAATTAATTGAATTAGTAAAATATAAAAAAAGAAAAATTTCCCCTGAATTGCTAGACAATACACAACTCACCTTTTAATATATATATATTTTTTATGTTAATATTGGAGCTACATTGAGAATATAATCCTAATGCTAGGATCTACTTCAATTAACAAATTTTTTTTAATAGTCTAGTGAAATAAAAATATTTATTAGGTGGAATAAATTCATACTCAATATATTATTTACCTCACGTAAATATGATATTTAGTCCACTTTTTTTTTTTTCTCGTTGACAATAATAAGGATTTTGGGTTGTATTTTTGTTTTAAAGTATGTAACACAAATATAAATAGTGTAACTTTAAATACAAATTTATTTACTAGAAAATTATTATAAAAAAAGATGAGTGTCCTGAAGAGAGGGAAATAAAGTAGCTTGACTACTGAGTAATAGAGAGGTCAGAGGAGACACACACAGAAAAGTAGAGAGAGAGAGAGAATGAATGTGGTCATAGGAAGGAGAAACCATAATCTTCTACTATAAATAAAGACGCAATGATAAGGCAAGCCAAATCCCCCAAAACCTCTTTCTCACTCCCCAAGACGTTAGCTGCGTAAAACTTTTCTCTCTCTATCTCCCTCTCTCTCTGTGCTTGTCTCCTTCTCTAACTCTTTTAGCTTAAAAAAATTCTCTCTCTAGAACTTTCAGATTTGCTCTCTCTCTCATTTTAATTAGCTCGGGGTCAATAATGATTTTTAAGAAATAATCATTATACAAAAAAGAAGAAGACACTCGAAAACTAAAAAAAAAAAAGAAAAGAAATAATCTTATACAAAGCTCTTGATGTTGAATAATACATTTTCCCCTACCTTTGTTTAGCTAGTTGGGGTTTTTTTTTTCTGCCCCCTCAGCTAGGTGTCTTTAGTTTTATTCTTCATCACTACATCTTTACCATTCCACCTTTAGTCCTTGTTCTCATAGTTTGTTACCTAGCTGGATATGCTAATTAATGGAAAATATGAAACTATCATTTTTTCTGATATGAAACTATCATTTTTTTTCTAAAGTATGTAGCACAAATATAAAGAGTGTTACTTTAAATAGAAATTTATTTACTAGAAAAATATTATAAAAAAAGATAAGTGCCCTGAAGAGAGGGAAATAAAGTAGCTTGAGTATTAAGTAATAGAGATGTCAGAGGGGGAGAGAGAGAGAGAGAGAATGAATGTGGTCTTAGGAAGGAGAAACCATAGTCTTCTGCTGCAAATAAAGACGCAATGATAAGGCATGTCATATCCCCCCAAACCTCTTTCTCACTCCCCAAAATGTTAGCTGTGTAAAACATTCTCTCTCTCTCTTTCTCTCTCTCTCTCTCTATGCATGTCTCCCTCTCTAACTCTTTCAGCTCAAAAAAATTCTCTCTCTAATACTCTCAGATCTGCTCCCTCTCTCATTTGATTGTCTTCCTATTTTTTATTTTCCTCTTTCATATGGATCTCCAGATCTTTAAATGATATGGGAAAGTTCATTGGCCTATATATAAAGCATTGTATTATCTGGACACCTATTTTCTGTCCCAAGTAAGTCAGTCAAGTTGCTGAGTACTCCTCCCTTCATGTCCTTTTGGCCTCATATTGGAAACAAATTTATGATGACGACAATTTTTAAGTAATATTTATTATTCTTTTAGGCAAACACTTAAGAACTAAAAAAAATCTCTATCAAGACTCTTGAATAGTTCACTTTTCCTCTACCTTGGCTATTTAGATGGGTTTTTTCTTTCTTTTTCTTTTTTCTTTTGTTAGCTAGGGGTCGAAAATGATTTCTAAGTAATATATATATATATAGGGCGCGTCTACAGTAGGGGCGCCCCTACGTAGGGCCCTGTCTATTCACCGTTGGATGGGAATCTATATATAAATATATTCTCCACAGATTCCCGTTATTCCCCACAGATTCTCATCCAACGATAATTAAGGCATGACCCTACGTAAGGACGCCCCTACCGTAGCCATCCCCATATATATATCATGCTTTCAAGAAGACACTGGAAAACTAAAAACAAAAGGAAATAATCTTACTCAATGCTCTTGAGGCTGAATAGTATACCTTCCCATACCCTAGTTTAGCTAGTTGGGGCTTTCTCTTTTCTTACTACCTTAGCAAGATGTCTTTGGTTTTATTATTTATCACTACATCTTCACCATTCCACCTTCAGTCATTGCCATCTTAGTCTGTTGCCTAGCTTTGGAAAGATAGAAAGTTACAAAGCTTTGGAAAGATAGCTTTGGGTTTTGTTTTTTTTTCCTGCCCCCTTAGCTAGGTGTCTTTGGTTTTATTCTTCATCACTACATCTTTACTATTCCTCCTTTAGTCCTTGCTCTCTTAGTCTGTTACCTAGCATTGAAAACATAGAAAGGCTCAAAGGTTGCATGAAAGCGAGAAATTTCCAAAACGAAATATATTATATATATATTTCTTTTGATTTCTTAACGAATTTTTTTGACTATTTTTCGTAATATAATGAATTTAGAGACTAGCAGTTTCTTCATACATTTTATTTTTGTCCGGTTCATCGCTCGATCTCATATTCGTAAAAGTTCTACGAACTTTTGTTGATTCTCATCTTCTCATTTTGTTTCTTTTGTACTTTGACTGATACGATGAAGTTAACTCTCCTAAATCTTCATATTTATGTAGAGGCCTTAACATATATTACTCAATATATGTTAAAAAAATAAAATAATCTTACTCAAGACTCTTGATGTCGAATAGTACATTTTCCCGTACCGTATCTTAGCTAGTTGGGGCTTTTTTTTCTTCTGCCCCCTTAGCTAGGTGTCTATGGTTTTATTCTTTAGTACTACATCTTTACTATTTCTCCTTTAGTCCTTACTCTCTTAGTCTGTTACCTAGCTTTGGAAAGATAGAAAGGCTCAAAGGTTGTATGAAAGTGGGAAATTGAAAAATAAAATAAATATATATATACATAACTTTCGGTTTCTTAACGAATTTTTTTGACTATTTTTCGTAATATAATGATTTTAGAGACTAGAAGTTTCTTCATTTGTTTTGTTTTTGTCTGGTTCGTCGCTCGATCTCATACTCGTAAAATTTCTATGATAATTTGTTGATTCTCATCCCCTTACTTTGTTTGTTTTGTACTTGGACTGATACGGTGAAGTTAACTCTTCTAAATTCTCATATTTATGTAGAGGTCTTAACATATATTACTCAATATATGTTAAAAAAAGGAAATAATCTTACCCAAGGCTCTTGACGTTGAATAGTACACTTTTCCCTATCTTAGCTTAGCTAGTTGGTGGTTTTTTTTCTTCTGCCCCTTTAGTTAGGTGTCTTTGGTTTTTTTTCGTCGCTCGATCTCATACTCGTAAAATTTATATGTTCTTTTATTGATTCTCACCTTGTTTGTTTTACATGGAAAAGTTTTTAGGGAGGCTTTGTAGGGAGTCTTTTGTCCCCTTCTAGGGCTGTTTGTCTTGTTTTCTTTTCAGTCTTTCTGTTGTTTCAAACTTGGTCACTTTTTGTATCGTTATTCCATTTTATTTTAATTTAATAAACTTACCGGGGGAACGCTTCCTCTAGGTAATATTTAGCAAAAAAAAAAAGACTCATATTTATGTAGATGCCTTAACATATACTACTCTATATATGTTTAAAAAAGGAAATACTCTTACGGAAGGCTTTTGATGTTGAATAGTACACTTTCCCCTGCCTTAGCCTAGTTAGTTGGGGCTTTTTTTTTTCCTGCCCCCTTAGCTATGTGTCTTTGATTTTATTCTTAATCACTATATCTTTACCATTCCTCCTTTAATCCATGCTCTCTTAGTCTGTTACCTAGATTTGGAAAGATAGAAAGGCTTAAAAGTTGCATGAAAGCGGGAAATTCCCAAAATGAAATATAAATAAATATATCCTATGTTGGATCACTATAAATATATCCTGTGTTGGATCACTATTAATATTAACTCATTTCCTATAAGTTTAGAACTTCATGATCAGTAATCTTTGAACATGGTTGCAAATATTTATCCTGTCGAGTTTAAATCCTTGTACGTAGTTGCAATTATGAATCTCTCATAATTAGTTTATTCATTAGCTTGTTGTTTATTGTAAAACAAAGATATTGCTTGCTTGGCTTTATGGGTTGGGCTTATCCGAGGGCAATGTTAATGTCCTTTCCAAACTAACACATTAAGAAACAATCTTAAAATATAATATTCTATATAATATCTTGTCTTTTTAGATTAATCAGTACAATACGTACTTGCTTCCTACATTTTCCAGCTTGTAGCCTAGCTAATCTTTCATTGAATGTTGTACGGTGCTTTTTGTTTGTAAACCATGAAATTAGCTGTGTAATCCTACTCTCTCTCACTCTCTCCCAAACAAGCAGTAACGGTGTCACCTCCTCAAAAAGGTGAGGAGTCCACACATAATGATCCTAACATTTCTGATCCATCTACACTTTCTACTATGATATTCTACACTTTCTACTATGAGCATTCACAAAAATATAATATTCTACACTTTCTACTATGAGCATTCACAAAAATATGCTCTTGTCGTATCACGTATGCCTTGTAAGCTAAAATATGCTTGATCTCATACTTGATCTCATACTATGAGCATTCACAAAAAAGTGAGGAGTCCACACAAAAATATGCTTGATCTCATACTCATAAAATTTGTATGATCTTTTGTTGATTCTCATCTCTTTACTTTGTTTGTTTTGCACTTGGACTGGTACGGTGAAGTTAACTCCCCAAAATCCTCATATTTCTTTAAGAGCGGGTTCCAAGACTCCTCCACATGCACCAGTCTAAACAGAGAATGAAGAAAAGAAAATCGTAGATCAGGATAAGTCCTCTGAAGAGATTTTGAAGTCCACGCCTGATCCTAATGAAAATTCTGATGTCAAAACTCTGATCCGCAAGTTTGAGGAGCTTAGTCGTCATTCTGCTCAAGGTAAGAATTGACTAATTTGCATTGTATTTGAATGAAATGACAACTTTGCGACAAATGCTTAATAACTTTAATTAACTAAAATAAGCTTTTTTTTTCCTAATTATTGGTTCAACCTCACCAAGATTTTACTGTTTTTGATTATTCAATTCCAAACAAAACTTTGTTCTCATACTTTGTATTATTTTATTATTTTCTAAATAATACAATGTTCTCATACTTTGTATTATTTGATTTTCTAAACAAAAATTTATTCCGTTTAAGAAATTAGTTATATAATATTGTATACTTATTACTATGAGTATTCACAAAAATATACTTTGTCGTATCACTTATGCCTTGCAGGCTAAATACTTAGCAGCTACAAAACGACACTTGAAAACTAAAAAGAAAAAAGAAATAATCTTACTCAAGACTCTTGATGTTAAATAATACACTTTTCCTTACCCTAGCTTAGCTAGTTGGGGCTTTTTTTTTTCCTGCCCCTTTAGCTAGGTGTTTTTTGTTTTATTCTCTATCACTACATCTTTGTCAATCCTCCTTTATTATTTGCTCTCTTAGTCTGTTACCTAGCTAGATATGTTGTTTAATGTAAAACAAAGATATTGCTTTCTTGGATTTACAGGTTGGGCTTGTCCAAGAGCAATGTTAGTGTCTTTTCCAAATTAACGCATTAAGAAACAAGCTTAAAATATAATATTCTACATAATATCTTATCTTTTTAGATTAATCAGTAACATTTTCCAGCTTGTAGCCTAGCTAATCTTCTATTTAATTTTGTACGGTGTTTTTTGTTCGTAAACCATGAAATTAGCTGCGTAAAGTCACTCACTCTCTCACTCACAAATATGCAGTAATGGTGTCACCGGCCTCCTCAAAAAAGTGAGGAGTCCATACCTAATGATCCAAATATTTATGAGGTTCGGCCATGTAATTTGTTTTCCGAACAAAACTTTGTTCTTATACGTCGTATTATTTTATAATTTTCGAAATAATATAATGTTCTCATACTTTGTATTATTTGATTTTCCAAACAAAAATTTATTCTGTTTAAGAAACTAGGTATATAATATTGTACACTTGCTACTATGAGCATTCACAAAAATATGTTTTGTCACATCATGTATGCCTTGCAAGCTAAATACTTGGTAGCTATAAGAAGACACTCGAAAACTAAAAAGAAAAAGGAAATAATCTTACTCAAGGCTCTTGATGTTGAATAGTACAATTTTCCCTACCCTAGCTTAGCTAGTTGGGGCTTTTTTTTTTCTGCCCCCTTAGTTAGGTGTTTTTAGTTTTATTCTTCATCACTACGTCTTTGTCATTCCTCCTTTATGAGAATGAGAGATAGAAAGGCTCAAAGGTAGTATGAAAGTTAGAAATTTCCAAAATGAAATATAAATATATATATATATATATCTTTCGATTTCTTAATGAATTTTTCTAACCATTTTACGTAATATAATGATTTTAGAGACTAGTTCCTTTATTTTATTTTCGTCTGGTTCATTGCTTAATCTCATGCTCGTAAAATTTGTATGATCTTTTGTTGATTCTCATCTCTTTAATTTTTTTGTTTTGCACTTGGACTGGTACGGTGAAGTTAACTCCCTCAAATCCTCATATTTCTTTAAGAGCGAGTTCCAAGACTCCTCCACATGCACCAGTCTAAACAGAGAACGAAGAAAAGAAAATCGTAGATCAGGATAAGTCCTCTGAAGAGATTTTGAAGTCCACGCCGGATCCTAATGAAAATTCTGATGTCAAAACTCTGATCCACAAGTTTGAGGAGCTTAGTCCTCATTCTGCTCAAGGTAAGAATTGACTAATTTGCATTGTATTTGAACGAAATGACAACTTTGCGACAAATACATAATAACTTTAATTAACTAAAATGAGCTTTTTTTTTTCTAATTATTGGTTCAATCTCACCAAAATTTTACTGTTTTTGATTATTCAATTCCAAACAAAACTTTGTTCTGATACTTTGTATTATTTTATTATTTTCTAAATAATACAATGTTCTCATACTTTGTATTATTTGATTTTTCAAGCAAAAATTTATTCCGTTTAAGAAACTAGGTATATAATATTGTATACTTGTTACTATGAGTATTCACAAAAATATACTTTGTCGTATCACGTATGCCTTGCAGGCTAAATACTTAGCAGCTACAAAAAGACACTTGAAAACTAAAAAGAAAAAAGAAATAATCTTACTCAAGACTCTTGATGTTGAATAGTACACTTTTCCTTACCCTAGCTTAGCTAGTTGGGGCTTTTTTTTTTCCTGCCCCCTTAGTTAGGTGTTTTTTGTTTTATTCTCTATCACTACATCTTTGTCAATCCTCCTTCATTATTTGCTCTCTTAGTCTGTTACCTAGCTAGATATGTTGTTTAATGTAAAACAAAGATATTGCTTTCTTGGATTTATAGGTTGGGCTTGTCCAAGGGCAATGTTAGTGTCCTTTCCAAATTAACGCATTAAGAAACAAGCTTAAAATATAATATTCTACATAATATCTTGTCTTTTTAGATTAATCAGTATATTACGTACTTGCTTGCTACATTTTCCAGCTTGTAGCCTGGCTAATCTTTCATTTAATTTTGTACGGTAATTTTTATTCATAAACCATGAAATTAGCTGCGTAAAATCACTCACTCTCTCTCTCCCAAACAAGTAGTAATGGTGTCACCGGCTCATCAAAAAAGTGAGGAGTCTATACCTAATGATCCTAACAAATGATATATATATTTATATATTTCTATGTTTATAAATATATACTAACTTAAAGAATTACTCTTAATTAATCGCCATAAGTAAAACTAACTCCTAAATAGTAATTAGATATTGTACATCTATACATAACTAGATTCGTATACATTTTTTTTAATGAAAATATACATTATATATATATATAATACGACCAACAAATTAAAGAAAGAAAGAAAAAAAGGAGAAAAAGAGAGAAAGTTAAACCATTCCAATACATGAAATATTCTTAAGTTCAATGTTCCCATTAACCAACTCACTTTCAATATGGATTTATTTTAGATTATAGGTTGAACAAAATCTTGTCTTCATTTCTATTGACCAAATCACTTTTAATAGGGATTTCTTTCACATTATAGGTTGAATAAACTCCTGCTTTTATTTCTAACTTTTTTAAGATGATACTCTACAATTAAAAAGAATTTAACTTTAAGTTACAATACCATAACTAGATGTAATTTCAAAAAAAAAAAAAAAACCATAACGAGAGGTGGAAAAATGGGCAGTCCAAACAGGTTGGCCCGGCACTAGAATTTATTAATTTGGCCTGGCCTGTCCCTTAGCCTAGTAGGCTGGGCTAAACCTTAATAGAAAAAATCGGCTTCTTCAGTTGGGCTGGGCGGTTCAAATTTCAACCTCTAACCATAAGAAAGGGAAAAAAAACATAATACTTAGAAAAGAAAATCATACCTTCTTTCTTTTTGAGAGATCTTTTTGTGAGTCCACAAGATTTGAGAATGTGCAATCTTTGTTATTTCTATCTCTAGATTCATTTTGCTATATTCTACTAGATATAATAATATCTTGTTATCTCCAAAATTATCCAGCTATGTGTCCTACAGTGTTGCTGCAAGAAGTGTGAAAAAGAAAAAAAAGCCAACCCATGCCAAATGATATCTCTTTCCCTTTCTTTGTGGTCGCTTTTATCCTCAAAAATCTTGAGCAATGCAATGAGGCACATGATAATAAGGAGAATAAGGAAAACAAAATCTTTTTTGGTTTCACCTTTTCTAATAGAAATATTCTTAAGTTCAATATTCTCATTAACCAACTCACTTTCATTATGGATTTATTTCAGATTATAGGTTGAACAAAATCTTGTCTTCATTTCCAACTAATTTAAGATGATAGTCTGTCATTGAAAATAATTTAACTTTAAGTGATATTATTATAACAAGTGGTGAAAAATGGGTAAGGACCGCCCTGAAATTTATTGGCCCGGTCTACCCTTTGGCCTAATGGTTGGGCTAGGCCTTAATAAAAAAATCTAGGCCAGGCCAAATGTCCACATGTATCTTTAATGCTAGGAAAAAAAAAATACTTAGTTAGAAAAGAAAATCATACCTTCTTTCTTATTAAGAGATCTTCTTGTGACTCCATGAGATATAAAAATGAGTAGTCTTTTATCCCTGGATTCATTCCGCCGTATTTTACAGATATAACAAGACCTTTTGATCTCAAAATTCTCTAGCTATATGTCCTGATGTGCCGGTTTTTCTTGGGTATACATTTAATATAGTTTGATATCATATCTTTGTGGAGGAAATGTGTGATATGATGCGAATACATACGTTTGTGTTCAAATAAATAAATCAACCATGCAGTGATTTCAATTCATTTCAAATCACGAAATTAAACCAAACACATTTTTCGTGATATTTAAATCACGAAATTTAATTTAATAAAAGTCAGTCCAAACCATTTGTGATAAACCAATTAAAAACAAGTGATCGAATCCCTACCTAGATTTATTGTAATAACCCTCTATGGAAGTTCGTATAAATTTCTGTGACTCATTTGGAAGTCCGTTGGACGAATCCGTGATCAAAATAACTTACTTTAGAAAGTCACTTTTTCAATAGAGTCTCAAATGGGAAAACAGAAGTCACTACTGAATTCTTAGCATCCAAAATAGTTAAGTTAGACATATAATTTGACCAATTAAGGTTCTGGATAGAAACCCAATCTCGACACGCAAACCAAGACTATTCATAAGACTCGTGTTTCAAAATTCATGCTACTTCAAGATGTATCGATATTTTATATCAAAGTTTATCTCTCGACCTCAGTGAATCCAAGTTTGAGGTTTAAACTTTGTTTCGTGGTCCCGAGTCTTAAACGGGCCTTAAATTCGAAAGTTAGAAAAATATAATTTTCTAGAAATATTTAGAAAAATGTCATTATTTTCAATTCAAAAATTTACACATCTCTGGATTTCGATTCAATACCAAATAATCATATTTGTTCATGTTTTAAGTCCTTTATCACCTCGTATAATTTTCTCGGCTTAAACAATTATTTCACAAAAATATTTATAAAATGCCATTTTCTAAACTTTAAAAACGGCCTATTTGGAAAGTTTCGTATCAGCGGAATATTGATGACAACCACCCAGTGGAGCTGATCGACAAGCTCGAGAGAAGAGCTCATGTACCAGCATTGGGTTGAGAAGAGGTCGGATGACGGTTTTTGGCTGGAAATTCGAAAAGTTCATCAACATAATCCCTAACATGCATTTCTACTATTCAAGCATAATAAAATATTAGAAAGTAGAACCAACCTACTTAAGTATAAATATGTCATAATATATTTTTTCCTCTCTCTAAAATTATTAGTGAAACTAGTTCACTAATCTCGCTTTTTGTCATAAGTAAAATAATCATAAGTGAAAATAACAAGAACATCAAAACAAGTTACACCAAAATTCTCTTGTAACCATCATCTTTTAGGGAAACAAAAGAAGGAAATAAAAACTATTCTAGCATATTTATTCTTACAAACTGGCTCTAAAACTCAAGTAGCCACACATATTTCTCATATATATATGCAAATAAACATTACTGAGCTATGACAACTAAGGTTTTAAAAATTAAAAATATCGTTCTTCTAAACTTGATGACAAGATAGGACTTATGAGCCTCTAAGAACAAGAAATCCTAACATATTTTGTCATGTTAGAACTCTACTTAGTTCTAATAGAAAATAAAGAAAAATTAGTCGAGTTTTCTTACCAAAGTGTGACTTCGAATAGGAAAGGAGAAAGTCTTCAACCTATAGAAGCACAAAATCTTTAAGGAGGGTAAGAGAGAGTTTTGATTCTTAGAGAGAAAAGTTGGAGAGTTGTTTTTGGTTCTTGGAGAGAAAAGATGAGAGAACTTAAGAGGAAATGAAGTAAAGTAATCCCCTTGGAGACCAAGAGAGACATTTTTGCTTAGTCAAATGGTTAAAAGATTGACTTTTCATATTAACCACTTCTAGTACATGTGCATCACTTAGTCTAATGGTTTAAGGGTTGATTTTTCATAATCTCCATTAGTGAGTTGATACACTTTATTAACCACCAACATCAACCATCATCTTACCACTAATAAGTCTTAACCTATCATCCTATAATTGACCTATTCTTTTCTTTCAAGAAGTAATCCTAGCATTTAATCACAAAATTCAAAGGAATCCTAACCCTTGATTTCTCCTCTTAAATCTAGCCCTTCATTTTCAACAAGTGAATCTATATAGGACCAGTAATTTTCTACACGATACGACTCGAAAATGATACAAAATAAATGGGTTTGGGTAACCTATTTAATTTTTGTATCAATTTTGGGTTGACGCATATAACACGAATAAGAAACGTGTGGGTTTCCGGTCAACCTGCTTTACCCGAAAATGACCCGTGTAAAATATTTAATTAAATGGGTCGTTTTCGTATCCTGTCAACACGACACAAAAGTGATATGTTTATTAACATTTTATTATTTTAAATGTGATTTAGATTAATTCTAAACATATTTAATATGTTTAGTTGAATTAATTAATATATAATCGTGTTAAATTTGAGTGATCATGTCAATTTTGAATAATCATGTCAAATAGGTCATAACATGATACATGATACATGTCATATTTACTAAAAAGGTTACACGTATCATGTCGTGTCACACGTGTATTAATTGTCTTGTATTCAGGTTTTGGTTTTGGACATGTTTATTAATCATATCGTGTTCGGGTTAGGGTGTTATTGTGTCATGTTGTAATCGTATCGATCCGAACACGATACGATAACATGAATTGCCAACCCTGAATCTAGATAATTGATTCTAATCTTGTCTTATATGGGTTAAAAACAATGTTTAACCTCTAACAAGCAATCTTATTCTAACTATGGCGTAACTTGCTTCTAAACTAAGTTCTGACTTAATTTCAATAAGTTAAAATAAACCTACATGAAATTAGTTCTCCATTAAAAAAAATTGCTGAATTTATAGATATAATTTAATTTAAATTTCATGTTCACAAAATCTACTTGGCACGTTGATCACTAGAATTTCCATAACTATAGTATTTGGTCGTGGCGATTCACGTAGAATTTAGTTTTAAAATTCCTTAAATAAAAATACACATTTAAAGGTAATCACATAGACATAGAGTATTTAAATCCAGATAATCTCCCTACAGAATTTTCATTAGGGAAATAATTAGTGTTCATAAAGTAGTGGTGCTTGTAATAAGTCCACTTTATTTTGCTGCAAAGCTTGACGAGACTGAAGTTGTTAGGAGTATTAATTGAGCAAGTTGTTAGTGAATAATGACATTGATTACATTATGACAACATCTTTTATAGCAGCCAAATGCCATTCTGTTGGTGCCGTAA
Organism: Trema orientale; assembly: GCA_002914845.1. Lineage (NCBI taxonomy): Eukaryota > Viridiplantae > Streptophyta > Magnoliopsida > Rosales > Cannabaceae > Trema > Trema orientale. Next base: position 190,904 of record JXTC01000034.1, read on the forward strand.
GAAAATTTATAGAGTTTTATCCCTCTATTCTGCAAAGTCAAAATCATTTGGGGGAAACTATTTTGCATATAGTTCTTAAAAGCAAGAGTTTGCTTCCAAAAAGGAATTTGATATGTTGGATTTTCTATTAAAAAAAGGTCCACTTAGCTATATACAACAATACCAAAAATCTATATTTCCAGAAGACTATCTCAACAGGGCCAATCTCCACAAAGATATGATATCAAATTATATCAAATTAACACGCAAGAAAAAAAGGCAACACATTAGGACACATAGTTGGAGAAGTTGGAGATCACAAGGTACTGTTATATCTGGTACAATACAGCGGAATGAATCCAGGGATAAAAGGCAACTCATTTTCATATCTTGTGGAGTCACAAGAAGATCTCTCACAAAGAAAGAAGCTAGGTATGATTTTTTTTTCTAATAAAGTATTTTTTTTCCCCTATCAATTAAAGATACATGTGGACATTTGGCCTGGCTTAGATTCCCCTTTTTGTCATTCTGTGTAAGTATATGCCCCCTTTTTAAAGTTTTAACATTTATATTCCTTTTTAAAATTATTAGAGTTGTTTGCCTATTTTACCCTTATTTCATTTGTTCCTTCTCTTCTCTCCTAAGCTTCTCTATCTCTATCTTAATTCTCTATTACTTTGCCATATTTGGCTGGAGCTTTCAACTTTGTCGACCAATTCGACATTTTTTTTCTGATAAACCAATTCGGCATTTTATAGCTTTGAGCTTTTGATATCTCTGTATTTCAACAATCATGATCGGATGGTTCGGAATGAATGGAACCTCTGATGCAATTTGCTTAGGATTTTTCTCAATATTCCTCTGGTTTATTTCTATTCCTAGCTCTAATATTCAACTTTCTCCTCTGGATTTTCTCAATTTATGTATCTTAAAGCTTAATTTGTCTAAACTCTACAATATTTTGCTGTTTTCAGTTTCAATTCACTCTTAATTTGTTTAAACTGTACAATATTTTTCTGTTTTCAGTTTGAATTCACCAAATTTTAACTTTAATTAACCGGAATATTGGTATTTTTTTTTCCTTTTTTTAACTTCTATTTTCATCAATTCTAGCTATGCTAGTCGAGATTTTTCATGATTTCCAGCTAGTTCAATTGGTTTTTCGGTTTAATCTCTGGTAATATGAGTTCTTCACCGGCGAGTTTCCCTTTCACAGTTCATTGAAAGTGATTCTTTGTCCCACTCCCCAAAAAAATCCTTTTTAATTGAAAAAGTACACTTTCATATTTACTATTCTTCATGATTTTTTTTTCTTTTTCTTAGGGACAATTTTCATGGAGTTTTTTGAAAAAAAGAATTATGTGATATGTATTTTTGGGTAGAGGATTGAACAGTTAGCAAGATTAGAGAAAATAGATTGTACAGTCTATGAGTAATAACTAGATAACCAGCGGTGGAGAACTTAAAAGGTAACCTATTAGATTATGAAATTTTAGTAGTAGTTATAGTAGTATATTAGCAAATTACTCCGAAAATAGTGAAATAACATTAAATTATATATAATTCGTTTACTGGTGTATAGTTTTTATTTACTGGTGTATACTTTTCATTTATCGGTATATATAATTTATTTACCATAGTATATAAATTATTTATCAACATATATTTTTCATTTACCTGTGTATCTAATTCATTTATCGGTGTATATTTTTTATTTATCATGGTATAAAATTTATTTACTGTAATATATAATTCATTTACCGGTGTATAGTTTCATTTACTGGTGTATACTTTTCATTTACCTGTGTATATAATTCATTTACTAACATATATTTTTCATTTACCGGTATATATTTTTTATTTACCGGTTTATACTTTTCATTTACCATGGTATATAATTTATTTACCATAATATATAATTCATTTATCGACATATATTTTTCATTTACCGGTGTATATAATTCATTTACTATAGTATATAATTCATTTATTGACACATATTTTTCATTTACCAGTGTATATGATTCATTTACCATGATATATAATTTATTTACCATAATATGTAATTCATTTATTGGTGGATATTTTTTATTTACCGGTATATATAATTCATTTACCATAATATAACTCATTTACCGATGTATATTTTTCATTTACTATAGTATGTAATTTATTTACCATAATATGTAATTCATTTACCAATGTACATAAAATTTTTATTTACCGGTGAAACTGAGTCCTATCCAAAAAAAGAAAAAAAAAAGACTTGAACCATATATGGTTGAACTCGTAATCTAAATTCCTAGATCTAATAAAATCACCAAGATACCATAAATATGTTTTCAAATAGATATATTCACTTTGACATTTCAAAAAAAAAAAAAAAAAGATATACTTTGGCTCAAAGTCAAAGTGACCTCACGGTTCATCAAAGTCTACACCGCCATATTCAAAATCACGGCGAAGAACACATCTTCCTTTTTGACAAAGACCACATATTTAACAGTGTTAGCTAAATAGTATACATTCTCTGAGTAATAAGTTAACCTGCATCTATGAATAGAAGAGCTATTTATTGCTGAGAACAAGAAATTATCCTCTTTTGAACCTTTGAACCTTTGAACTTACGGACACTTCTCTTAAATCCAATAGAATGAATTCCTTTCTTTTTTTCTGTCTCTCTTTTTTATTGGGACATAGAAAATAAAACGAAACGAAAAAAAAAACTAGAATCCTATGCCTGATTCAGAACCAGCGACGAAATTCTCAAAAACTTAATAAAAACATGGTGCCCCCAAACTACACTGCTTCGATTTGAAGTAGAGCCCGACGCGGTGAGGAAGAGAGCTTTGACTGACGATGATGAAGACGACATAGTTTCTCTCCTAGTCATAGATTGATGAAGACCTAGAGCAAGAATAATTCATCGATTTCTGCCAGGTCCTCTTTGATTTGGTAGCATGAGCTGAGGAAATCAAAGAGGAAGACGAAAAGGTAGTGAGTGGGTAAGGGTACATAAGGTATTTAAAAGATACAAATAAGAAAAAAAGGGATATTTTTGTTACTAACACAGAAAAGGGATATCTATTAAAAGCTAGCCTCAAAAGTGACGCATTTTTGTACATACCCCATATTTTTATTAAGGCCTAGCCCAACCCTTAGGCCGAAGGGTAGACTGGACTAATAAATCTCAGGGTGGGCCCAACTCATTTTTCACCTCTTGTTATAGTTTTGTAACTTAAAAGTAAAATTATTTTCAAGTACAGCAATCATCTCAAATTAGTTGGAAAAAAAGAAAAGATTTTGTTCAACTTATAATCTAAAGTAAATTCATATTAAAAGTGAGTTGGTTAATGGGAACATTGAACTTAAGAATATTTTTGTTAGAAAAGGTAAAACAAAAAAAAGATTTTGTTTTCCTTATTCTGCTTATTATCATGTGCCTTACTGCACTAATATAGATTTTTGAGGATAAAAGTGACCACAAAGAAAGGGGAATGAGATATCGGTTGGCATGGGTCAACTTTTTTCTTTTTCACATTTCTTACAGCAATATTTCAGGAAACATAGCTAGACATTTTGAAGATAACTAGATATTGTTATATCTGGTATAATATAGCAAAATAAATCTAGAGATAGAAATAACAAAGATTGCACATTTTCATATCTTATGGAGTCACAAGAAGATCTCTCAAAAAGAAAAAAAATATAATTTTCTTTTTTAAGTATTATGTGTTTTTTTTCCTTTGCTATAGTTAGAAGTTAAAATTTGAACTGCCCAACCTAATCAAACATACTAATTCTTTATGTTAAGGCCTAGCTCAACCCACTAAGCCAAGATACAGGCCAGGCCAAATTAATAAATTTTAGGGTCAAGCCAACCTGTTTAGCTTTGCCCATTTTTCCACCTCTAATTATGGTTTTCTTTCTGTGAAATTACCTCTAATTATGGTATTATAACTTAAAGTTAAATTCTTTTAAATTCTAGAGTATCATCTTAAAGAAGTTAGAAACAAAGGCAGGAGTTTGTTCAACCTATAATGTGAAAGAAATCCATATTAAAAGTTATTTGGTGGATAGAAACATTAAAGTTAAGAATTATTATATTGGGAAAGGTACAACTAGGAAAGATTTTGTTTTCTTTTCTCTCCATTTTACCAAAGGAACAAGAAACTTGGGCACATTATGGGTGCTACAATTTAAATAATTAGACAACTAATAAACATGAAAAGTGGTCCACAAGTAAAATTGTACTCTAGAAGCTTGAGACATTCAGAAAAACGTTTTCCCATAAAAGATTACTGACTTGATCTCCTTAAGAGGGAGACCACAAATTTTGCAATAGTATATAAGCTCTTCCTTGAACATCTAATCGTGTTTGCAATATTGACCTTCTCCTGAAGGAGTGTGTTTATGCATTTCATCCTCATTCTGCATATCAAGTCAAAGTGTTTCAACTTAAAATACCAAGTATTATTCTTTAGTATCCTCTGCATATTTTGTACTTTTTTCCCTCACAGTCGTTGCTTCTCTTGTTATATCTAATATTGGCCATTTTCCCGTCAGAAGAAAAAAAAGTGTTAACCATTTGGAAAACATTATCTTTTCTTAATTTTAAAAAAAGGTCCACTTAGCTATATTCCTATACAGCAATACTAAAAGATCTATACTTCCAAAAGACTATCTCAATAGAGCTAATCTCCACAAAGATATGATGTCAAATTATATCAGATGAACAAAAAAAAAAAATGGCAACACATCAGGACACATAGCTGGAGAATTTTGAGATCAAAAGATACTATTATATCTGGTAAAATATGGCATAATGAATCCAGGGATAAAATGCTACTCATTTTCATATATCATGGAGTCACATGAAGATCTCTAAGAAAAAAAGGTATGATTTTCTTTTCTAACTAAATATTTTGTTTCCTAGCATTAAAGATACATGTGGACATTTAGCCTGGCCTAGATTTTTTTACTAAGGCATAGCCTAACTCTTACCCAAAGTGTAGACCGGGCCAATAAATTTCAAGGCGGGCCTTACCTATTTTTCACCTCTTATTATAATATTGTAACTTAAAGTTAAATTATTTTTAATTACAGACTATCATCTTAAATTAGTTGGAAATGAAGACAAGATTTTGTTCAACTTATAATCTAAAATAAATCCATATTGGAAGTGAGTTAGTTAATGGGGACATCGAACTTAAAATATTTTTGTTAGAAAATGTGAAATAAAAAAAGATTTTGTTTTCCTTATTATCATGTGCCTCACTGCACTGCTCAAGGTTTTTTAGGATAAAAGCGAGCACAAGGAAAGGGGAAGGAGATATCATTTGGCATAGGTCGGCTTTTTTCTTTTTCACACTTCTTGCAGCAATACTTCAGAACACATAGCTGGATAATTTTGGAGATAACAAGATACTGTTTTATTTGGTAGAATATAGTAAAATAAAGCTAGAGATAAAAATAACGAAGATTGCACATTCTCATATCTCATGGAGTCACAAGAAAATCTCTTAAGAAGAAAGAAAATATAATTTTCTTTTCTAAGTATTATGTTTTTTTTTCCCCTTTATTATGGTTAGAGTCGAAAGTTGAATCGTCTGAACCAATTAAAGATGTAGATATTTTTATATTAAGGCCTAGCCCAGCCCACTAGGCCAACGGACGGGCCTGGCCAGACTAATAAATTTTAGGGTCGGGCCAACCCCGTTTAGCTCTACCCATTTTTTCACCTCAAGTTATGTTTAATTTTATTTTTTTGTGAAATTACCTCTAGTTATGCTATTGTAACTTAAAGTTAAATTCTTTTTAATTGCAGAGTATCATCTTAAAGATGTTGAAAATAAAGGCAGGAGTTTATTCAACCTATAATGTAAAAGAAATCCATATTAAAAGTTATTTGGTGGATGGAAAAATTAAAGTTAAGAATCATTATATTGGGAACAGTGTAACCAAGAAGGCTTTTGTTTTCTTTTCTCTCCTTATTACCAAAGGAAGAAGAAGGTTTTGCCCATTATGAGTGTCACAATTTAAACAATTAGACGACTAACAAACATGAAAACTGGTCCACAAGTAAAATTGTACTCTAGAAGCTTGAGACATTCAGAAGAATGTTCTCCCATAAAGGTTACTAACTTGATCTCCTTAAGAGGGAGACCACAACTTTTGCAATAGTATATATGCTCTTCCCTGAACATCTAATCGTGTTTGTAACATTGACCTTCTCTTGAAAAAGTGTATTTATGCATTTCATCCTTTACTTCAGTGTGCATTTCATCCTCATTCTGCATATCAAGTCAAAGTGTTACAACTTAAAACACCAAGTGTTATTCTTTAGTATCCTCTGCATATTTTGTAACTTTTTTCCTCCAGTCTTTGCTTCTCTTGTTATATCTAATGTTGGCCATTTTCCCGTTAAAAGAAAAAAAGAGTTAACCATTTGGAAAACATTATCTATTCTTAAGTTTAAAAAAAAGTCCACTTAGCTATATCCCTATAGAACAATACCAAAAGATCTATACTTCCAAAAGACTATCTCAACAGAGCCATGCTCCCCGTTATCTCACGTTCAATATGTAGATGATACGAAACTCATATATATATATGTCATGAACTAGGCATTACAAAATTAGGCAATAGTTAGTGCATTAGAGGTGGACTTATATAGTATGTACTGTGTTTTAGAATATATTTTGATATTAGTTTGTAAATATAGATTTTGATAAATTTGTTTGAGAAATTGATATTTGCGAATTGTTTGGAATGAGGAAACGAATTTGAGAAAATAAATATATTATTTATTATAAAAATTTGTGATTATTTCTCTACTAGGCGTTAGCTCATCTCATTCTCCTCTCTCATGTAGTATTCAGTTGACCTAGACAAGAAGACTCAGGGTAGCTCTTGAAGCTTAATATTAGCTGTTTTATTTTAGAAATTCCTACCTTAATATTAGCGTATTTGTATGTGGTAATGAGTAGGAATTATGGATTGTTCATAGTTTTGAGAGTTTTAATTATAAAACTGGTAAGGGTCTACATAAACTATGTATATAGATAACATCTAATGAGTTTGTGAACAACAATTTTTGAATAATTATTTTTATTGTAATCTATGTTTAAAAGATGATGCACACACTGTGTGATTACTTTTATTTAAATATTTTAGAGGCCAATAATGTTATATAATTTTTAAAACCTTTTAAAATAAATCTTGGTGTTTCTATTTCGTGAAATACTCATTCTGCCACTTACCCTGGCCTCAGGTCGTGACAAAGAGAGAGAGATGAAGTGGTATAAAAAGGAGATCAGTCATGTATATTTTTTCAATTAACTTGTAATCTGTAAGACACAAGGAAAGTTTGAGATAATCCGGATGATCAACTGGTTGAAATGGTATACTATGTTAATAATATAGATTCCAATCAGTGAGACAGAGAGGAAGAGCTATAGAGAGATAATAGGAGGACTTATAGGTCGTCGTCCGACGACTATTATAAGGAAACGAGAAAGAACGTACGTAACATATAATTAATGGACAAGATGCATAATAAATGGAAAAAACAAAAAGACAGAAAAAGAAGACTAGTAGATGCTTTGGGTCAATATTGTATGTGAGGACAGGTATTAATTACTTGAGATATAATTCAAAAAGGCGACCCTGGTGGTTATGCTTTTTCTGTGGTTTTCTACTTGTTATATAGTTTACTAGAAGTTGGTTGAAAATTTCAATTAAAAATGTGTAAAGGATTTAAGTCTCGTGTTTTGCTTTATTATTTTCTGTTTAGCTGCCAAGAGATTTTTGAGGTCCTAATAATGATCGACTAGGAAATTAAAAGATTCCGAATCATATGGCATTCGTTAAATTCAGCATAACCTAGCTAGATAACGTCAGGTAGTACTATAGCAACGACGCGCAATGTTTACTCTTGAAAGTGAATGTTACAAAGAGCAAATGTACTTTCGGGCCAAGTTGCGTGACATATAAAAAAAGGGAGAAAAATAACAAAAGATGAAAATTTGGAGCTGCTTGAACTAAACAATGAGACGGTTTTCGTCAACTCATTCCAAAATAATCTTCGGACTTCGGCACTTACTTTCAAATTGTTATTCTTTTGCGACAATTGGGGTTGATCAGAAATTATTACATATACAAGGATAATACTAGGATACTTTATGAACTACATGTTTGATACACGACAAAATATGTGAACTATTTAATTAAGTGTAATATTATTTCTCAATTGTAAGGTTTTAATGCTCTTCCACTCCAAAAAAAAAAAAGAAAAAAAAAATCAATGCTCTTTGTTCTTTTATAAGACATTGGAAATTTCTTCCTTCGGTTTCTTTTATTTTTTTGCCCCTTATTTTTAATAAATTTATTCAATTAGTTCAGAAAAAAATAAGGACTCAACTATTTGGTATTTTCTCCAACCAAACAAGTTCATCATTCATCTATTCTAAAGACAAATTTTGATAATTTTCATCATAAGGGACTATATTTGTGTCTCTCTATGAATATATGTAACCGAAACCCCAGTCATGAAAAGAGATAATGAACCATCAATATCAGCAATTAGATCTCCAAACCGAGTATTTTTAAGAGTATGATTGTGAATACAAGACGCAACATTATTAATTTAGAGCATATCTGATTCAATGGAGTGCAACGCTAAGCCCACATCTCGTGCCCATACCAAACAGAATGCTGATGCCTACAATTCAGCTTCTTTAAGAGTTAGAACCACATTTGAAATCTTCATTGATACAGCCGCAAACACTTCTTCCTCACAATCTCATCTCTGATAATACCAAATTATTGTATCAGTTAAAAGAAAGAGAAGCAAGCATCGACATTAAGTCTAAAGTACTGCCCCATATAAGCTGGCCTTCTCTACTTGCTAATCCTGACTGATTATACCACCCATTGCTTAAACTAGCATATATACCGTTTCTTTTTCTTTTTTTTCCGGTTATTTTTATGAAGCTAATAATTTTGTGACTTTGTACTGGAGTAATTGGAAACTATCGGCTAATGAAACCAAATAAAACTGCTAATAAATCACCTCAAAATAAAAGTGCAAAATTAATTCGCGAAACTTTTCTCTCATTTTCCGTATCACATGATATATAAACTCTTCTTTTACATTGTTTATTTTTTTTTTTCCGATAGTTTGTTTCCTTAAGAATTGAATAAGATCAAATGCGAATCAAAAATCCTGTACGATTCTCTATCAATATCAATCAGTTATTATTACCTTCTGGACCCATCAAACCGAAGGCATTGAAATAAAGAAATATAGAAAGAAAATGACTAATTGAAAGAAAAATACTAAATTAGCTAGGTTCTCCATATTATTCGATTGAAAACAATTACTGATAATAATTATTTATTATTAGAATAATCTACTTACCTATTATAAAATATTCTTTTTTATGTAATTATTCATTTATTTTGTATTTTATATTTTATTTATTTATCTCATAGAATATTCTAGAGGATTATTCACTCATGTAACTTGTATAAAAACTCATACAATCAATGAAAATAATGAGCCAAAATTATTATTTTAATTCTAAGCCAAATCATTATATTTCTCTCTCCTTTAAATTTTAGTCATTTTTGTCGTTTTTCTCTTATAAAAATAAAAATAAAAATCAATCGTTTCTCTTTCCGGTCGATCGAAAATCCTATATTTGGCCCAGAAATTAATTCTTTTCCTCCATCACCTTGTGTTATCGAACCAAGCTGGTTCCCGCTCGGTTGGATCTTTCTTCTCATCCTCTCTTTTTTACTTTCCGGTTGATCGAAAATCCCATATTTGGCTTAGAAATTAATTCTTGTCCTTCATCACTTTGTCTTATCGGACCAAGCTGGCTCCCGCTCGGTTGGATCTTTTTTCTCATCCTCTTTTTTTTTTTTTACCTTCTTTTATTTTTCAATTAATTGGCAACATGCCCTAGAGTCCAAATTTTATTTTTTTTTATCAATTACTGGATTAACACCTTTGAATCCAAAACTAATTTTATTTTTCTTGTCTAGTCGTAGATTAACACCCTAGAACTCAAATTTATTTTTTCTGTCTATTCATGGGTTAACACTTTAGAATTCAGTTTTTCTTTTCCTTGGTCATTCCTGGGCAAACGCCCTTGAATTCAAATACCAAAACTTTAGTATTAGTTGATGATAAATGCCTCATTATTACTCATATTTCTCTCCTCCCCTCATATTTTTCTCCTCCCTTAAATCTCTCATCTTTTTTGTTTTTAATTTTTGTTTTGTTTTAGTAAAAAAGAAAAGGTTAGATTTATTTGTTATAGGTTATTAGGTTTTAGATAACAAAAAAAAGGTAATGTTTGTTTGTTTGTTTAGGTTATTAGTTCTTAATCACAAAAAAAAAAAAAAGAGTCTTTGTTTTGTTATTTACGTGTTCTAGTTTTCCATTTTTTTAAAAGAAAAGTTAAGTCTTATGTTTGTTTGGTATTAGGTTTTAGTCTTTATAAAAAATAAAAACTTGTTTTTCCTTATATGTGTCTTAGTTTTGTTTTACGCTTTTAGGTTTTAGTAATATATATATATATATATATAAGTCCTCTCTTTCATGTTTAGGTCTTTTAAAGAAAAAAAAAAAAAAACCTTTTAGATTGTTTTTCTTTTAGGACACGCAAGGGATATGATTCTTCCTCTACCTTCATCTTCAACAGGCCCTGGCTGGATTACTATTCTAGTTTCGCTACTTTCTTTTTGTCAATAACAGTCGCTGGATGATTAAGTGGTCATTAATTACTCCAGTCAACATTACAAGATTGGATTCACCACTCACCTTTTTTTATGGTAGATGTACAGTTCTTTCACAGTCTTCTTTCATTATTCTCATGTATAAGATTGGATCTTTTCCAGAGCTCCATCTTGCAGGGACACATTGGAGATTATTATTATTAATTATTATTTATTATTAGAATTACTTACTTACCCATTTTAGAATATTTTTTATAATGTAATTATTCATTTGTTTTGTATTTTATATTTTATTTAGTTATCTCATAGAATATTCTAGAGTATTATCATCTCATGTAACTTGTATAAATACCCATATAATCAATGAAAATAATAAGCTAAAATCATTATTGGTGATAATTACTAATAATAATTATTTATTATTAGAATTATCTATTTATCTATTTTAGAATATTTTTTATTATGTTTATTTTGTATTTTATATTTTATATAATTATCTCATAGAATATTCTAGAGGATTTTCCTCTCATGTAACTTGGATAAATACTCATACAATCAATGAAAATAATGAGCCAAAATCATTATTTCAATTCTGAGCCAAATTATTATTTTTCTTTCTCAATTTCTACATATTCGTTGTCTAGTGTTTTGCTCGATGCTTCCATGTTACCCAATTCTTTAGGCATGAAACAAACGGAAATACAACAACATGTCTATTAATTTAGGATATTTACTTGTGAAAGGCAACAGATTTTACTGAGGAGTTGAAGGATATGTGGCAAATTACAAATACACAGCTACTATAAATTGCGCCAATAAGGCTAGCTCAGTTGGCAATAGGGCTAGCTGCTCAGTAGGCAATAGGGCTAGCTCAGTGGATAGGATGGGGTAAAAATTGGGTATTAGGTCTGTAATTCAACTTCTAGAGTGCGTGAGTTATTTTTCTTTATTTGTAATAAGTGGTGATCATTAGTTAAACTCCACTTAAAATTATGGAAAAAAAAAAACCCATAAATTGCTTTTGTTGGTCCCTCATATTAGATAACAATATTTAGGGGGGGAAAAAACAACATGCTAGAACTCCTGTACGCTTCCCTAAGTTTATCACAGCTTCTATTTATGGTATAATATATTTTTATAAATTCTGAACTGCAGTACATATGTAATATGCTCTTTGGGAAATTAATTAGTTGGAGAGAGCACATATTAAAACAGTATATAAGACTTAATTATTTTGCATTATTTATGCAATTCGATATAACCTAGATAAGGGGTACGACATGTATTACAGGAACGACGCAATGTGAACTCGGGTTCTCATCTAGATTTATAGCAATATATAGTCTTGGGGTTTTGGCAACAATGGTCATGAACTCTTTTTAAAATATAACAATTTGGTTTCTAAATCGGTAACAATACTGTCAAAATTTTAGATGTGTACATCACGTGTTCAGACGAAAAAGATAAAGTTCAAATAATTGCTGAAAAAATAAAAATAATTTTTAAATTTTAGCTATCTTTATCACTTTGACTTTTTACTTATGTCTTCATAATATCCATTTGAATTGAAAAATAAATTTGAGCTTCTTTGTTTCAAACGTTTTACCAAATACTTTGGAATTCATGGATTATGTGGTTCTGTCTAAAATTTAATAATTTTAGCAATTTGGACTAAACTGTCACTTAAGCCATTTATTTCATTGAGGACTAAAATATCATACTTCGAAAAGTTCAGGACCACTCGTACCAAATTAAAACCCAATAGTCTTTGGTCTATACTGTGTGAAAGTGAAAGGTATAAAGATCCAAAGCAACAAAATTTCGGGTCAAGTTCTGTGATATAGAGAAAGGTAGCCGGAAAAGAACAAAACTAGAAAAATTGGAGCTTTCTTAAATAAAGACTTGGGATTGTCTTCGTCAACTCATTTGTAAAAGGCTTTCAGATTTTTTTAGGTTTTTATTTTTATATCTTTGTGACATTGGAAGTTGGGAATTATAAGAGGAAAGTAGATTTTTCTGTCTCAATCTACAATAAGAAAAAAAACAAATAGATCAAAGCGAGGCCAAAAGAAAGGATTCTTAGGAAAAAGAAAAATTAGCCTTTCTTTCTCTTTCAAAAAAATCTTTGTCAGATGCTTTCACAAGAGGCAGGAGAGGAAGTGCTTTAATCTACTTTTCCGCCTCTCCTCCTTCTCCCTTCTCCTATAAGGAGTTTTTCTGTTTTTTATTTCTTTAGTTTTATAATAAGTCCAGATTTTAATCTGGTTATAGTACCACTAAATTTTTGATTTGTGTGAGTTCTTATTTCCGTTTACTAGATCTTAAATCTGAGAATGTGGATAAATTAGTTTTTTTTTTTCGGTAGGCGTGGATATTATTTAGTATTGGAATCAAAGTACTCTACCCACTAAGAATACAGCCTAGTAACAGGTGAAGACAATTATTTGTTAGTGGACTTTTTTATTTTCTTCTCTTGAAGAATTATAATAGCCCACATGTGTTTGTGATTCATTTTTCATCTCTTTTTTTTTAGGATTTGAAATTGTAATCCTCTGTTCTTGTATCATAATTAAAGCTTTTTAGCTTTTATTAATATTATCTCCTTGAGAAGCCAATTTTATATAAAAGAAAAAACAAATGCATGCTGATAATTTTGGCTAATATTGATTATTGGAAGACTATTGACTACTAGATGTTAGGTTTGAGAATGAGTAATATGCTACGATTTAAATCTGCATTTTAGTATTGATTTCTGTGTTCGTAGATATAGCCTCATGGTAAACAAAATGTCTCTACAAAATTAGTATTAATTTCTAATTAATAAAAAATTATGTCTAGTATTTTTATACACACAATTAATTATTGTTGTAGTACTAAACCAATATTTCTCTTCTACATTTATTTATTATATAACACTAATTATATCTTATATATGAATTTTCTGGTACATACAGTACACATTAACCTGAGTGACATAAACTTGATTAACTAATTAAGGTTCTACATGTATTTAGAAATTAGAAGTGTATATACATCGTCGAAGACAATTGATTACATGTAAACACATAGTCACAATCAACCTTGCAGTTAAAACAATTACTTAATTAATTAAGTTTTAAAGCATGAATTAATGAATTTAATAAGAAGAAATGAGAAGTAATATATTATTCATGACGTAAATTAAGAAAACCATATAACATAGACCCTTTTTTTTTTTTCCAAGCCGAAGAGACTTGGCAATACAACTTGTCAAAAAAACACACATGAACCTATAAATGAAACACTGTAATACTGACACAAAGAGTGGACAATTAGCCTCATTCTTCAACAAAATAACAGCCTATCTTCTCCCAAATTTTATTTACTTTTATTTATTAGTTTATTTGACTATTTATACATTTTCCCAACGTATTTTGATGTATAAGATATATATATACATGCTGATTTTACGCTGCTATACCTTTTACTGTAGTCCAGATGGTTCTTTATTAATCTATTTGCTTATTTATATTTATGTTTTTTTTTTTTACCACTTCACTTTCTTTAACAGGTCAGGCTCATTGAGTGGTGGGCTTCCATTTTTTAAGTCCTTTTAAGCATACTCCATGTACAACTAAGGTTTCGAGTGTTATGGTATTAATCAAAATATTAAAAGATATTATTTTTGTTAATTGCAGAGTATTATATGTTTTGTTTAACACATGGATAATAATTAAAAAAAAAAAAACTTCTACTACTTCTCTTTTGGTTTCTTTTTTATTTGCTTATTGTTGAGGTTTTTGTTCATACATAAATAGTAAATATCTCAAATAACTCACTTAATTACCAGTAATTAAGTTTTTCCATTAATTAGTACCTTTACCACTCAAAATAAAAGAAGTAAGTTTTAGAAAAATTAAATATTTTAGGCAAGACTTTCTCCATATATATCTCCAAGAATGATGAAACAAACATTAATAACTACATAATTATTTATTTAAAAGTTAGAAATTCTAAAATGTTGTTTTTTTTAAAAAAATTACCGAATCAAATTAATTTATTTTCTTAAAATATTTTAATGTTGTTCCTCTTATTTTTATTATTATTATTTTTTTTTTGGGAAAAGCCAGCTCATTTATTTAACTGCTCATTTATTTAACTGAGACACTTATTATTAATGAATCCAACTCTCTTTTATAATTGTTTCTTAATTTTTTTAATTAAAATCAGCCCGTTTAGTTTTTTTTTTTTTAGCTGAAGAATCAGTCTGTTTAGTTAATGATGATACTTATTACTAAATAGATCCCACTTTCTTTTATAATGTTTTCTTAAAAGGCAGGTGCCGGCGTCGACGCGAAGGGCTGGCGCAAGGTGTCGATGGGCAGTGACTGAGCAGTTGCTGGCGCGAGGAGAAGTTGGCGGTCGTGGTCACATGCGCGGTTGGGTGCTCGACCTGTGATGTAGAGGTGCAGCGGTGGCTTGCGTTCAGGCGAGGGAGGTGCAGCTCGGATTTGAGGGAGAAACAGAGCAGGCGTGTTGCAGCGGGCGTTGGATGGCGCGACGTCGAGGGGCAGCGGCGGCTGATTTGGTCGGACTCCCGTGGTGCGGGACGGCATCGACTGCAGCGATGTTTCTGGGTGTTTCGGTTGGGTGCTGCCGCGAGGCGTGGGTGAGGAGAAAAAAGGAAGAGTGCTCAGCGTTGAGGAGAAACAGAGTGCTGTGGTGCTTGGTGGCCTGCAGTGTCTGAGGTGTCAAAGGCGATGGAGTGCGAGCGGGTTCGGCGTGTTGATCGGTGGTCGGCTCGACAGAGTTTCGGGTGGTTGCTGTCGCAAGAGGTGGCTGGTGTTTCCGACGGGGGAAGCTGGTGCGACGTTATGCATTGATCTCGGCAAAGGAGCGGTGCGAGTGCAGGGCAGTGGCTATTTGTGGAGAAACAGAGTTGGTTGATTTGTGGAGAAACAGTTGGGTATGATTTTTTACTGGAATTTTGCCGGAAAAATCAAAGTATCCGGCTCTGATACCATATAGAAAATTGGAGGACTACAAATTTTCATTTATTCTTATTTTAGCTTGGATGAGTGCAATATATATAGAGAGAGTGTATCTAAGACAACTCCCTGAAAATATGCATGAAAAACAGTTAAAAACAAACTCCCTAAAACAAGGAATGAAACTTGGAAACAATATTCAACAATATCTTCTCCTGAATTTTATCGAGGTCCTTCTCCTCTGGATGACTATGATCATCCTGATCTTGTTGATGCATTTCTTTGTCATATCGAAGCATGTCATGCTTATGAGTCACCGCGAGCTTGAACACAGTTTTAGCAGTGTCTTCAACCGAAGAAGGCTGGCTTGTCAAAGCGTGAAAAGCAATTTTAGCTTTGTGTTTCAAAGAGTAGGCTTGCAAGCTCACAGGTTTGTTGGTCTTGCAGTACACCGCAAAGGTCTCGCAGTTGTTGCGAAGAAGGACATACTCGCCGAAACCCTCAACAGAGTTTAGCATCTCAGTGGCGCGTCGGACGACCTCCTCTGGTGAGTAGCGGCAGGAGCCGGTGGTGCATGTTCCTGAACGGTTAAGGACAAAGTGGGACGACGAGACGCCGTACTCGAAGCGAAAGAGTCTGTGGCCTTTGCGGAAGCAATCAAGGCAGCATTTTACCACTCCTCGGTCCTCTTTTCGAGAGTATTGACACACTTCGCAGCGGGTGGGGGTGCGATCTGATGATTTGGAGGATTCGGGTTTTTGTGTTCCTCTGAAGTGGATCACTCTATTTTCTCCCACATAGATTCCTGTATATATGTATTAGACTCAAATCACAAGTTCTAAACCTACGTGAGAATTAAGTTGTGAAATATGTTTTTTTTTTCTTTTATTTATTTTTTATTTTTGTAAGGATGTAAGTTTTGATCGATATAAGCTAATTATAACCACCAAAGATCAGAAAGAAGAGAAGACAAGACCAGAATTTTCTTCTTTTGTATATTTAGCTTAAAATTTTTTATCAATTTAATAATTAGTTTTTCTCGTTAGCGCTCTAATTAAATTCCGATATTGATAAAATTCAGGAAATATACATAAAAGTAAGTATTTCTTCGGTACTATATATCTTGAAAAGGAACATCATGACTCGTAGCAATTAAATAAATCTGAAATAGGGTGCAATTCGAAAGACGTAATCGGAAAGGTTGAAAATTAGGACGATCTCCTTTAAAAAAGAAAAAGGGATTATCTAGTACTTTGTAAAATGACCTAGCTAGCTAGTAAGAAAGATTGAAAAATAGAAATAAAACTAACCGTGGTGGGAGTAGAAGTGAGCTTTTCTAAAGCTGTAAACGTGATCCCCTGCTTGGAACTGTGATGAATATAAATTCTGATCGATCTCGTTCGATTGGAAAGACATGATTTCTATTCACCGATCTACTTCTTCTTAATTTCAATTTTCAGATCTAATAATGTTTGTAATTGTATAAGAATATTATATATATCTATACAATTTATAAGACTAATTAGTTGGATTTGTGGGCTTGGCATATGCAATAAAAACTCGTGTTAGAGTTGTATATATAACCAATCTGGGAGCGGGGAAGCATATAGTGTACAGGGTACCTGTTCAGTCAACTTGGAATATATATATACATAAAAATATTACAATTAAGCAACTTGACTGTTTCAATCGTGCGCGTTAGCTATAGGTTCTTACGTACTTGAACCAGGTAGTACATACTGTTGACTCTGTATAATGTACAAATATGTACTTGGGTCAAGTTGAAAGAGTCAATCATGGCTTAATAGGACAATTAAACATGCAATTGCTAACACTTGATCAGTGCTTGAGATGCAGTACTTTTTACTTTCTGAGTATAAATAAGAGGTAACTAGCTAGATTGAATCATATAGCAAAATAGCTTTCCACTTGGACTATTGTAACTATATACTATTTAATTCATCATGTCAACTAGCTAGGAAACTAAGACTGTTTAGAGCCTGAATTTTTAGAGAAAAAGAATTTCAAGAGATTTCATTTTTCTTTTATTTAGATTCATTAAAAAAATGAAAAAATTAAAACTTTTTCAAGAAAAATGATAGTTAAATTTGACGTCATTTTTTGTATATAAAATTTTAACAAATTAATTAAAAAAGAAAAATTTTACAAAATAAAGTTGTATAAAATTTTTGAAAAATATTTTTCTTTTTATTTTTCCTTTAACTTTTTCTTTACAATTTTTTTTCCTCAAAATATCTAGGTTCGTTAGCTGAATTATTTAGCATTTTTCAATTCCCACAATAACGCGCATGTGAATACGTCCTCGTGAACGTGATTACTACAAAGATTTCATTGTATGAGAAGTTTTGGGCCAAGCTGCATGATATAGAAAAAAGGAAGAAAATGAAGAAAGGACGAAAGTTTAGAAATGCTTGCAATAAAGAATTGAGACTGTCTTCGTCGACTCATTTCATTAAATCTTTTTTCTTCTCTATATATTCCTTTTGACAATTAGGGATTACGAATTATTACATAAGGATAATACTAAAATTTTAGTAACTATATATGTTTGATACACGAAAAATTAATATTATTGTCCATGTCCCTTCGAAAAATAAAAGTAATAATAAATCTAACACTTTTTGTTTATTATACGACTTCGGGAATTTTTTTAATTTCTTTCCTCTTTTTTTTCGTTTTTTCTTCTTAATTAACAGCCTGTAATTTTATTGAATTAGATCAGATTAAAATACAACTCAACTCAACTCAACTAGTAGGGTGTTTCCTCTAATCAAATTGGTTCATTATTTATTCTTAAGGCAAATTTTGCTAATTCATTAGCGATCATATATATTTGACTCTATTATAATATATACACACAACCGACGTACCCAGCAAAAAGAGATAATGACCTAATAATATCAGCAATTAGATTTCCAAACCCAGTATTTATAAGAGTAGAATTATGAAAATACAAGACACAACATTATTTAGAGCATCTCCACTTGGTAATCGTGATAGATTGTACTACCCATTGCTTTACTATTCTAGCTAGAAGCTCTAGCATACATATATATTCTTTTTCTTTTTTGGTTCCTTATATATTTAGCTAGTAATTTTGTGAATTTGTAGCGGAGTAAATTAGAAACTATCGATTAATGAATTCAAGTAAAACTGCTAATAATATCACCTCAAAATAAAAGTGCAAAATTAATTGTTATACCCTGTCTCTCAATGTTTTAACTTTTCTGCTCACATGTATCTTCCATATCATATGACATACCAATTGGCCAATCACATAAACTTTTCTTTTTCGATCGGTTGTTTTATTAAGAATTGAATGAGATCAAAATCGAACCAAAATCCTCTACAATTGTCTATCAATATCAATCGGTTAATGTTACCTTCTAGACCCATTAAGCCCAAAAGTTTTTGAAATTAAATGAACAAAAAACAAAAATTGAGTAGTAATTAAAAGAAAAAAGCACTAAATAAGCTTTAGATTCTCCAAATTATTTGTTTTCTAGCGATCTGCTGCAATGCTTCCATATCACCCAATTCTATAGGTATGAAACATGCAGACATACAGCAACATGGGTGGCGTTTGAATTTTGTTTCTTTTTTCAAGTCGGTAGAAATAATGTCTATTTAGCCTTTTTCCTTATGAGAGGAGGGAGATTAATATTTACACCCTGGTCTGTTAATAGAGAAGCACCCCATAATTTCATAAAATGACAAGTTTAGATATGAAAATTAGTTCATAAAATGACTGAAGTGGACATAATTAACAATAAAATCAAGAAAAGATTAAGAATTATATATATATAGGTGAGTTTTTAATGAATATTTTTTTTTTTACTTTACGGATGAGTAAGTTTGACTAATTTAAAAATAAACCTACAATATTAAGTCATCTCATTAAATATATTAATTTATAATTCTTTTTTATTTTTTATTTTTTTAAAAATTTAATTTAAACTTTATTTTTTTAATTATCTTTAATTTAAAACTATATGTAATTTTATCTTCAATATTTCATAAAATTTATTTTTTACTGTACAAAAAGTAAAATCTAAGTTAGCATAATTTTCATATTATAAATAAATTATTTTTTTAAATAACAAAAGATGAATAAAGCAAGTATGTTGAAAGAAAATATGTTAAAAAAAGAATATGCGTGAAACAACTTAAAATTTGTACATCTTTTGTTTTTTTTTCCCAACAAATACGATATTTGAGAGTAATTTGGGATTATTAAGTATTTTTCACTAGTTTTATTTTCTTAATAAAAAATAAAAAAATTGACCAACTCATCAAGTTACCCATCTTTTTTGTTTTAAATAACTTTCTATATTTATATATGTATTAATTATAATAATTTTTTAAGTAAATCTACTGATATTATTTTAGCCATTAAATTAAAATCCAATTACCCAAATTAGAGTACCCATCCATGGAGTAAAAACAAATATCTCCATTGAAATATCACCTATTGCTTTATATGTAATGTCATTCTCCACAAACATTTTTTGAATTAAATAAACGGATGAAAAATAAAATTGATACTAAACGATCGAGCACCAATCACAAGTAATTTTCGTTAACGCGTTTCGTTTAATTAGTCATAGCTATAATAATTAGTCATAGCGTTTGGTTTATCACAAATGATTTGGACTGATTTTTATTAAATTGAATTTCATGATTTAAATATCACAAAAAATATGTTTGGTCTAAATTTACGATTTGGAATGAATGAAAATCACTGTATGTTTGATTTATTTATTTGAACACAAACGTACATATCCACATCATATCACACGCATCATATCACACATTTGCATTCATATTGTCCCTCGCGGCCATCGGAATCACACTGTAATACTGAAAAACTCACGTTCATCATATAGATGATACGAAACTCACATATGTCATAAACTAGGCATTACAGAATTAGGCAATAATTAGTACATATATAGTGGACTTATATGGTATGTACTGTATTTTGGAATGTATCTTGTTATTGTTTTGTATATAGATTTTGATAAATCTGATTGAGAAATTAATATTTGTGAATTATTTGGAATGAGGAAAAGAATTTGGGAAAACAAAAATATATTGTTTATTATAAAAACTTGTGATCATTTCCCTACTACGCATTAGCTTATCCCATTCTCCTCCCTCAGGTAGTATTCAGTCAAGGACGTAGCTGAATAGGGGCGAGTGGGGGAAATTACCCCCACTGGATTTTTTCGGAAAAAAAAATCATATATATAATGCTATTTTTTGAAATAATATATATAATGCTTGTAATATATACATATATATATATATATAAATAAAAAGTTATTGGAGGATAGTAGCGTGTGAAAATATAGTATCTATTGGACTAAGTTTGCTCATATTAATATATTAACTCAACCTACTTTTGAAGGAGAAATTAGATCGAGTGGCTGTCCCTTTTTTACAATTATTTTTAATAAATATTTTTTTTCTTTTTTTATTGTTAAATACTTAGTATATATTTTTTAAACATTTGTGTATTTATATTTTTTGTACTGAGTATATTAGTTTTATACTAGGTATATAATATTTTATACTTAGTATATTTTACTGATATATCAATCATTTTACTACAGTATTTTAAAATAGGATATTTACTTATAAAAAAGGATCCAAATTTGATCATTTTGCTATGAGCCCTAATTTAAGCTGGAGGGCACTTTGTGGCAAAAGTGATACAAAATAGAAAGGTTATGTAATAAAAAAGAGATAAAAAATAAAAAGAAGGAAGGAAGGTAAAATGTCATTAATTAAGCTAAATAAAAATTAGGATTCCAAAACATAGAAAATAAAGTTTTATAAATCACCTAATTTGGGAATATAGTAGAATAATACAATTGAGAACTTGATTCTAACTTGGTAGATTTCTAATTCACATTTCTTGCAAAAAATTAACAGATAATACTACTGATGAATGACAATTTATTCGCGTATTATTATTAATGATGAAGTCATTATACAACATAAAAATACAAAAAAAATAATTGTAAAATGTCAAAATTAATAAAATCATTTTATATACCTTTTTTTTTTTTACTATTATCTTGTTTGAAAATTTTTGCTTTTTGTTAATTGATGCATGCCCCCACTAGGTTTTAGGTCTCGCTCCATCCNACATATCGATGCTGAAGAAGTACACGCCAGACTCATCTCATGTTATCCAGTACGTGAATGTACCGATCCAAGAAGATGTGTCCTACGAGGAGCAGCCTGTTCGCTTGTTGGCTAGAGAGTTGAGAGTGCTTCGCAACAGAGAGATACCGCTTGTCAAGGTGCTTTGGGAACATCACAAGGAAGACGAGGCTACTTGGGAACTCGAGACGGAGATGTACGAGAAGTACCCTCATTTGTTTAACTTTCAGTTAGAAGTTGTATTGTGATGTAAACCTTGACTTGTACCTTGAATTTCGGGACGAAATTCCTATAAGGAGGGGAGAATGTGAGAACTCGTTTTTCAAAGGGTCAAAAAGTGGTCTTTGACCAGATTTTTCAAAAAAAAAAAAAAAAAAAAAAAAAGAAAAAGAAAAAGAAAATCAGATTATATATTTTTCTTTTCTTCTCTCTCCTCCCTCACCCTCTCGTCGACTCTCTCTCCTTCACTCTCTGTTTTCTCTCGCTCGGCCGAACGGAAGCGAAGCAAGCCGCGCCCCTGCCCAAGCTCCGTCCAGCCAAGCAGATCACCGGCGAGCCTCGCCCGCGCCACCACGAGTCGACGCCGACCAGCAGCGACCGCCGGAGAAGCCCACCGGAGCCGGAGAAGACGAAAATGTCGTTTTGACCCATTTCGGATTTTTGGCCGCCGGCGAAGATTCCGGCCACCAAACGACTCCAAACCGGTCCCGTTGGATTCGTATCGTCGCAAGGGTCGTCAAGGTATATATATCTCGACCCCATAATGTCCGGATCAAAAGATGCCATTTTTGAGTATTTTTGAGTATTTTGAGATTTGAATTTTAGTTCTTAATCCGGCCGTTAGATTGTGTTTTTGACTTCATATTTGGAATGTACTCAGAAAATGGAGAAGTTTGATATATATATTGTGTTATTTTGTGATCGGCACGAAAATCGCGATCGGACGGTCCCGATTTCGCCTCGTTTTGCGTGCCACCGGCCCAGTGTGGGCCCAGGCCCGAATTGGACAATTTGGATGTCTAACCTAGCTATTTTGGGTGCTAGGAATTCAACGAAGAGGTCCATTTGTGGAATTGAAGCTCCGGTGAGAAGTTGGTTTTTCGCAAGAAGACGATCGAGGGCTC